>JTDE01001049.1:27883-40889 GCA_014338405.1 Paragonimus skrjabini miyazakii | reverse complement strand
GTTACGTACGTGCACGGCAAGTTGGGACCAGGTTATTTATACCGTGACAGGTATTCTCGAAATGAATATAATTTGAATCGGCTTCTCAATGCACAGACGTTTGTCGTTGAGATTAACGAGGATAGCAGCTTATCAGATTTCATGGCTTCGTTGTTTGACTGGAACTGAAGTGAGGGTAAATAATGCTGAGGAATTATGCAATCCACAATGAGGATTCTTACTGTTATCCGCAACCAAGCTGCCTGTTTGCAAGACATAAGCATCTTAATAATGGCCATTTGAATTTAAATATAAGGGCTTCATGGGCCTAGTTCCATTCTTTCTGTCACTTCTAAAGTATGGCCCCTCTTCTTCGCATGGCAGTTTTAGGTGTGCGTACCAATCACTCATTTTTCTGTTGTTACCAACGCTCGCAATCACAGATTTCCACACCATCCTCATCGGATCAATATGAACACTAATAAGACGTAGCGGCCTCAAGCAGGTGTAAGACCCGTCTCAAAGTGTTTTTGGAAAATAGCCTGGATAAACGAAACTACTGTATCGACCTTTTAACTTTTCCGATTAGCTTGATGTGCCTAATAATGTACTTTTATGTAAGATGTCGCAGCTCCTGTGATAAATCAGGCAAACTAGTTATTTTACGATTTAACACCTTTCTTCCTATCAGCTCGAAACAAATTCAAGAACTTATCGATTTGCAGCCGACTCGGTCACACAGGCGAATGAATGGATAGAACGTATTCAAAACACCATTCAATAGACCATTCACATGGTGATGTCCAACGCATAATACGTCCTCTGCACGTCCATTGTTGTGTTCTCATTTAAACGGCTTCTGTTAGCCGCCCTTGTTGATCCGTGTTCTGGCAGGAAATATCATACATATGAGCCGCACCCCACCCCCGCAAAGCTGTAAAATACCATCCGATTCCCCCACCACTCCTGTGTATAAACTATTCACCCCCTTTCAATCTGATTCAGATTTGTTTGCCGCTTGCTTTCATTCAAAAATCGGTGACTTCTTTCATCACCTTATCTATGCACCGTGCATTCTTCCCTGTTGTTCTCTGTTGCTGGTTTCATGCACGCACACAAGCTATGCTATTGGAATCTATTGGCAGAGTTGATGACCCATTGTCATCTATTCCTAGAGACTTCTCAACAGAATCATGTTTTATTCAGCAATTTCCAACTATTCTCTGCTGTGTTCAACCTTATTCCGTCTGCCTCATCCTTATTAACCATGACTTGCAATCTCTTTTCTCTCAACTGTACTTGTAAAAAAATCATTTTTTCTTTCTTTGCGTTCACAATGCGCATGTTCTGAAGTCTGGTTCTCTACTGATAAGGTAGAAAAGTACAATACTGTGTTGCTCTACCATAATCCTACGAAAGGCCAACTACCGTTTTTTGTACGCGAACGTTCCTTTGTACGGCATCCGTTTTTCTCTAGCCGTCCTTGGGCGAGGTCCAAGAAGTGCATTACATGAACCGGATCGACATGTTATTCAAATTTAGAAACGGAGAATGGGACCCACTTGGTATAACTTGGTTGACAGAAGTTTGTTCGGGGCGATTGGTTTCGTGCCATCAAACTTGCTCACTAAGGTTAAGACTCTGGAAGCGGATCTTGTGTGGAAAACGCAAAATAGGCGGGCTTACCTCATAGATAAACAGGCAAAACGGTAAGAATCACAGCGGTCAGGTGAATATTCAGGAAAAAGCTCGCCTCTTTGGTGATACTATGGCACAGCACACGTTACCCCATCCAAAAAGGAATCATCCTTAACATGAAAATATGAACTCCCGTAAAGCGAGCAACTCGAATAATCGGAAACGCAGACGATTTCACCTCATGGATCAGATACATGCGTATTTTTCTTCGAAGGGATATTCAAGGCGTTGACGGCTCAAGTTGACCTAGTGCACATCAGTGTTGACATGTTTTGTACGTAGGACCTCATTTTCAGACAAATGGCCTACTGGCGTCAGTAAAGTTTATCAATCGGATGACTGTCTCCCCGAAAAGCAGTAAACCCAGTGTGGAAAGATAATTGAAGTAAAACTCAAAAATACAGAATCCTGAGTCCGAACGTTTGAAACAACCACTCGATCAGCCATCACATTTGTTATCAAGTTGTAAGTCATTAGTGTGCTTCATACGAAATAGTCGCTTTTGTAGGCTCAGCTGCAACTGCTATATTTTTTTGCCGCTACCAACTGTGCTACATTTCCTTTAGTGTATCTTATCTCAACAGGGTAACGTTGTGACTGTCTGTAAAATTTACACTTGTGGAATTGATAGCCTTTTCAACGGCAGCCGCCTGATCGCAAAATTTAATACCTAATCGGCGAGACCATGTGACAGAATGGTGGTGATTTTCAGAAAAGAGTAGATGAACAGAAAATACTCGAAATTTAAAGCCCTGTGTTAGTTGCAACTTATAGTTGTGCAATCCAATTAGAATGCACCAGTGTATAAACTAGTTATTTCACAGCTAACGTCCTGCTTTTTTCTACATCCGTGATCGTTCTGTGTCGATTCAAAACTACCCTGACGCCTCAATTTTAACCTATTAGGGTGCTAGCATCACCTTGTTTGTCAGACCGCCCCCAGCGTGTCATCGGGTTTACAGACAACTAACTCAGTGATGACCTCAAACCCACCTATACAGCTTCGACCCTTTTCAACTTGTTTGTATAGCATCGCATAAATGGGTTATCACGCCAGCCCACTCGCCGTGTTGGTTGCTGAAGCGCAGATGCCACAGCCGATGATACAACCAGCACTGGGTGTACACGTTTTGAGTGTTTTTATATAACTTAAGTGGTCTGCATTGAAATGCACCTGCACGACCCTTTCCTGGGTTGAGATCCACACATGTGAATTGATCAAGACCCATCCCATCCATTCTGTCGATCAGCCGTAGTCTTTTTGAGGTCCCATTAATCCATCATCGATTTGCCTTCCACGTGATCTTAATTTACTACTGCTTTCTGTTTTCCACACCCTTTCTGTGCCCTTCGATCAAGATGGGCCAATATTTCACCGCCGCAACCCGTATGTAAGAATCATCATCATCATAGACAGCAATACATCAGTGAACCACTGATGGTTAACTGCCACACAACCATGAAGAAGAAGAAACAAACCCTGTATAGAAAGAGAGAAGACAAACGGGGGAGGGGGCCTAATCACTAGAAATAGCTACATTTACATCCAACCATACAACATCAAGGTGCCTACACCTTGCAAACAAACAACCGAGCTGTAAGTGAAAGTAAGGCATCAGCAAGACAGCTTTCTTACGGTTTTCACTGCTCCGCGTCATTAAGTGCACTCACTTCACAGACAACTCGGACAAACAACGACAACATTCACGCCACTGAGCTCGGTTAGCCGCCATCTCACCTAACGTCCCAAACCACCGACTCTAGGGGTCGCAAGGGCTCCAGCCCGGAAGACGAACCCGATCTACAGTAGCCAACCCCTTCGTGAACGATTTCATTTGTCTACGCCAGGTCATCACCTGTCTACCTTGTGCCAATCGACAAAAAGTGCTCGGTGTGGCAGACGACTAGCTGGCATCTTTGGTACATGGCCTAACCATCTAAGCCTGTGCAAATGTAGTGACTGAACAAAAGAACTCGTTTGACAACCACTACCAAATATCCGCTTTATAACCTCTTCGTTGCTCACTCGTTGGTGCCACCCGATACGAGCAACTGAACGCAGACATCGGTGGTCAAATACCTGAAGACGGTTCACGTCCTCTACCCTCTGCTGTAAAGTAATGCAGCCATAACTGTTGTCTGATATACGCGACCCTTAAGCTTCAGAGAGATACCTTTCTGTCGCTATAAATGCCTCAGACTATTAAACACCGCCCTAGCCTTAGAAATACGTGCCTCTTTTTCATTCCCTACACCTCTTCCGCCGCCATTGATGCAGCTTCCCCGGTAAACAAACCGGCCAACAACCTCCATGACTTTATTATCTAACATTAAACTTACGTAATCACAGCAATTTTGTTGAAGCATTGCATTTCGAGGCTGCAAAGCGCATTCCGAAGTACTTAGCAGAACGCGAAATGGCGTTCAGCGTTGCTTGCCCCGCTTGAAAATTGTCAAACAGCAACACCTTGTCGTCAGCAATAATCAAGATCAGTCAGCCTTCCATCAGGTAGGAGGTCCACACCGGCATCATTTGAGTGACGCAAACAGTCCTCCATTATTTCGCCTGTGACTAAATTGAACAAAAATGATGACAGGGGACAGCCTTGACGTACACCGCCCATGGTACTGAAACTGTCAGACAGCTCATCGTGAACCCTAACCTGAGCCAAAGTATGGGAGTAAAGCGCCGACAGTATGTTCACATACTTGGTCAGTACACCTCTGCGTTTAAGTGACTCTAAGAGTGTGGATCGATCCACCGAATCAAACGCACCTTTACAATCGAGGAATACGGCCACTGTTGGCCGGTGTTACACATGACGCTGCTTCAGTATTTGATGGAGGGTAAAAATATGATCTATACATCCCCGGCCAGGACGAAACCCTGCCTGTTCTTCTCTAATGTTTAACTCCCGAACTGCATTGAGTCGACGAAGTATAATGGATGCAAGAACCCTAGAAATGACTGGGGTCAAACTAATTCTCCTATGGGTTTCGCAAGAGCTCCTGATACCTTTCTTGAATATAGAAACTATTATCGCGTGACCCCAGCACACAGTGATGGTCTTCGTCATACACACAAGTTGAAACAGCCGAGTCAAGGCCTCAACTAACACCTCTCCACCTTCTTTGAAAAGTGGCGGCACAAGATCAACTGGACCAGCAGCCTTATTGCGTTTGAGAGCCGAGATGCAATTGCGAACTTCAATCTCAGTGGGTGGTTCCAAATCTGCCGACCAGGCTGCTACATCACAAGTTTGTGGTAGCGACATGGTAGAAGCAGGAGGTCAACTAAATTGACCCTCAAAGTGTTCCGCCCAACGCTCTAACCTTCTGGACTTATTATGGGTGAGTGTGCCATCTGTTTCGCTGATAGCTTCACTGACAGACGGTCGCCTGGGACCAGTAGCACGGATCAGCTTGAATAATTTGCCGGTATTGCCTGAAGCAAAGGCGGTTTCTATTTCCTTCACTTTTTCCACCAACCAAGCATCACGATCAGCCTTTAGACTACGTTTCAGCTTCCTTTGGATACCTCTTCTAGACTTATTATGTGAACTACCAGGAGGAATGTTCCGTCTGGCTTCTAACAACTCCAGAGATTTATCTGAAATCCAATGTTTGTTGAACTTAGGTACCCCTGTGCCGCACGCCACAGTACCTGCTTTCTGAACAGTCTGTGCGATTTGTGTCTTGAATGCAACCACGCCACCTGTAACTAACAGCTAGGTGGTCTATCTGAGACCATGCCTGATTCGGAGAAGGCGGACGCCAAGTATAGCAATGACATGCACGATGCCTAAAACTAATGCTGGCTAAAAATAGCTTATACTCAGCGCACAGCTGCAACAATCGCCTATTATCTGACCGATGTGACGCTATCCCAAACTTGCCACCTAAACAAGATTCGGCCTCACCAAGGCGGCCGATCTGAGCATTCATATTTCCGGCCAGAACGACTATATCAGAGCCACGCGTCGACCGAAGGAGAGCGACCAGATCCGAGTAAAACGCGTCTTTGACACCGACGTCCCTACAGGCAGTAGGAGCGTAAGCGGACACAATGAATAAATTTCTGAAAGTCTTGCGTCTAAAGCTGGCCTTAACAGAACCTGCCAGGCGGACGGCACAAAGTCTACTATTAACAGGAATCCAATCTATCAATGAGGCTGCAGCCGTCGTGCTAGGGATTATATCTACTCTGGCGTAACCTGTAACAGCGGCTGTGGAGTCACCCGAAGTAGACAATGCGGGTGTTGTTGGTTCCATACGCTGATTACTGTTCTGGATTGTAGTTTCCGAGATGCAGCAGCCATCGACATGCAACGAGTCTAACGTTCGTGCGAGAGCGGCGTGTTGACCTATCTGTTTTAGAGTGCGAATGTTTAAGGCACTTGTATTAATTCGCATTCTAGGTCTAAGCAACGGACGAAGGAGGCCTGAAGCTGAATGGTAAGAGATGGTACTTACCGGCTCAGTGTTACCACGGTTAGCTACATCTGTTGTGGGACCTGTGGAGTAACTATCAGAACTGGAGGTCTAGAGGGGCCTGAGAACTAAATTTGGTAGGACAGTGAGGAAGGGGTCAACAGTAGCATATTTTCGCGGATGCAGTATGGAATTACTGGTGTTGTGACTATTCATGGTTGTGTGTGGGCTGAGATACTGCCAGGGCGCCCAGACCTAGACAGGAGAACGATTAGGGTTCTCAACCAAGGCCTTTGGCTCAAAAACTTACACCGCAAGGCAGCGGGTGAGTGGCAGTGTACCAGAAGTGGTACATTTTTCGGAAAAAGATACCAACTTTTTTCCAACCCCCAATCTGGAGGATCAGGAAACTGTCTGGCATGATTGACTCTATCGGTGTGGTGGCCACACCGTCCAGTTTAGCCCAATAGGTCATCGGGATGCGCAAGCCGTCACACCGCGTCAAGGTCCAGTGTCGTTGTGACAGCGTATGTAAGAACGCCCACCTTGTGAATAGTACACTGCGTAAGGAATCCTGTGGATTTCATTAACCAGTCAGTAGCAAAGTTTGAAGTTGGCCACAACAAACCAGAAATTCGAAACTTCAACGATGAAACTTTTAACAGGAAACCAGGAATATGTTGTAAAAGTACGTAGCACTGGAAAGACCCTGACTACATATACAATGAAGGCACATAATCACAGACAGCGACAAATCAGTGGTTCGGATTGACGCTTAACTGCTACACAGCCACGAAATAAAACAAGCTCTAGGCAGTTAAAAAAAGGGGATGGGATGGAACCTAACGTATACCAACATATTACGCTGGGTTGGAGTGATAACGAAAATCCGCTGGATAACGTATAGTTTACATCCAGAGTCCAAAAGACACCAAGCGCCCCCACCTTGAAACGCCTAGAAATTGTATTCAATAGCACACAAGTTGTGAATTCGCTTCTTCCAATTTTCGTTAACTTACCTATCGTTTCCTACCAATCTAAATTATATCAGTCTATCAGTTTGTACAACCAGCTACATGTGGCGCATACACATGAGAAATCATCCACATATCATCCTTAATTGTTTTTATTCGCAACCGATGTGTGCTATCCTCGAGGCTCGAACTCAACATCTATACCGGCATTTCTAGAACTGCCGCTGAATTGTTCGCCGCTCGGCAACCACTCATTTCTAAGGAAGCTCAAAGTTACTTTTTGTTGGTCACAACAACACTTTGTCCCCGTTTGAACTCGTACATGAAATATGTTTAGTTAGTTAGTTTTGGGTACACAGTTGGAAATAAAAGGCCTAGAAAACATCGTAAAATTTGCACGGCGTGATACTTAAGTCACTGCCAGTGACTGAGCAAAAATTAAACAAATTTAAATTAGTTATGCCACGTGAAACAGCTGCTGATGCCATCTCAGAGGTATTTTAGTGCGTACGTGCACTAAATTAACGTTTCCTCAGGTATACGCAACAATACCAGACGCGAAATAAAAATACAGGTAATTGTGGAGACCGCAAATATATTATACGATAATTACAAATGGTCTCGATCAGCGCTAAACGACACCGATACGCGAAATAGCTAGGGAGACTGAGGATCCGACCACCGAACGCGCGAGCAAGCCGGAAGAAAGTGTATGGCGTCCTTGACGCGCATAGACCGACAAACATACAAACAAACAAGCGCGATCGCATGCGTCAAGCAGACGGCAGGCAAAGATACTTAAGTTCCTATGTACAATGTGAGTTAAGATTTTAGGAAGGATTTTACACATCGTACAGCAGACAGACCGGGGGTATCTCCAGGTCACTACAGTAATAAAAGTTAATCAACCACTTTCTTGTTCTATAATTTGACTATAAACTATGCCACATCGGCTCCTAAACCGCAGGCTTCGAGACGCTCGCAATGGAAATGTGCATTACTGTTAATGTCTGCTAATGTTTTCAGTCATAATTAATAACGCCGTCAGTATAACAAGTTGCGAATATTTTGTCAACTTTTGAGACGGTCGCACATAATCGTTGATTCACCTATTGCTCGAAATTCTGACAACAGGAAGTGTAAACACTACCACATAACTCAAAACACCAACCACTTGAAGAAATGGAAGAAAACATGGAAAGCTGTTGTGCTTCAAGTGTACATTTGATCCATCAAACTAGGCTTATTGCCGCATATTAATGAGATACAAGCTTCCTTTAACGCTGTATCTTCGGGAATGTCCCAAGTCGAAGGAAACGATACAAACGCATCAGAAAACTGCTCAATGGGAGTGATTTTTCGAAATAGTTCCTTAACAGATTGCCATGCGTACCCAGGATTATCCTGAGGAACGTAGTAAAGAACCAGAAGCATACTTCGAATAGAACGCAAAATTGCATATGTAAAAAACTCAGCTGGAAAACCAGACAAGATATTAGGTTGTTCTAACTTCGGAAAAGGTAAAGACTGGTCATTCTCTCGGGGATCACTGTGAATTACACGCACGAAGGATTCAGAAGGGACCGATGGCGCTTGATATTCATGAACCTCTCGAGTACATAAAACTAGTAAATCCGGTCCGGACCCGGTTTGGCCAGAAGAGACTATTTTATGCAAAAGCTTATCAACAACAACCTTCTGAGAAGGGTGTATATAATCTTTTGCGTATGGCAAAGTGATTATTAGTATTCCCTTCTCCGAAGGTGAAATAAAATAAACAAATGCAAAAGTGCGTGTTGTTTTGTCAGTCCCACCGTATATGGGCAGCATGAATGGTAATTTGGCAATGAGATGTTCTTTAGTGATACAAAGAACACTTGATATAAAAGCGGTTTGGACTGGACCAATGGACACGATGATGTGCTTAAAACTGAGATCAGAAACAACATGTTCGTAATCTACAGGCACACCGGCAACGTCAAGAAAATGGTCAACTTCTGTCGATTCGTTGGTGCTGTCGTCCTCATCAGAATCCAGTTCGCCCAGAGCTCGGGAAAAGGCGGGTATACGTTTCAAGAAAAAATCCATTGAGTGAAGATTGACTGCTAGTGAAATCGATTACTGCAAACATAACAGAAAAGTTATCATTTACGAGAGTGCGGTTCTAGTGAACACCCATTCTCGTAAAAGTTAGATAAAAACGAATAAACAACACGATAAATAGTTTAAAAAAGAGCCCACGAATGAAACGGGCAAGTAACGCTATACCACCATCAAAATAGACGAGGTAGCGAAAATCAGTAAACAATCCTTCTGACACTGTTTGCGTACAGACCACGATATGACACGCGTTTGGGGAATACAAATCAACTGTACCGAGTCAGGGTTCGCAGGCTAAACATATTTTAACAGTCAGGAAGTTTTTCATAACTTACGAGGTGTGATTTTCAAGTCATAAAGATACTTCAACATTGTTTCAAATGACGTGTACAAATTTACACATTTTCCATAGGTGTACATAGATAGCGATTTCTTCATAAATCCACAAATCATTCAATAGGCTTTTTTATTGAAGCACCACGAAAGGAAGACTATGTTGTGACTAATTGTATGGCCTACGAGTGCGTAAACGGAAATGGAGTAACGGTCAGTGAAACCGCGGATAACAGCACGACCGATAACGGTGACGAACAACGAGTACGGACTATACGCGGTCAGTTAGTCTCTTCCCATCCAACCGAGGCTACCGCATGAACACAGAAAAAGACTGGCCTTCAAACAGAGCCTCTTTATGTCGCTCAGCCCGAAGACAACATGGTCACAAACCCGTTCGTATTTATAGGGTCTGGGACTAGCAACAAACAAGGTCAAAGGGAATGGACCAGTTAAAAGTCTAGACAGAACAGTCTAGACGTGTAGTCGGGATGACAACAGTTGTCACGAGGGCTTAGGTCTATCGTGAACACTGGAGCAGTTCATGATCATGGCAAAGATAAAGGTCACTCACAAGTGAGTTCACTTGTTAGTCTTCTTGTCGCACAATGTTTTCTGGGAACTGGCAACTTCCTCGACAGATAACTTGAAGAAACTGAATGAAAGATGCTTAGAATCTGGTGTAGTGCGATTTCTCTTCAGTGGACTAGCCGAACTAGTAGTACTTAACTTATCCCATCGAGGTGATTCGAATCTAGAGCAAGCAAACGGGGGAAGAACAAACCCGGCAACTCGCATGCAAGGAGGAAAACATTGTTGCAAAACGGAGGCTGGGGAACAGATCATGTATCCAGATTGTGTTACACGATGCTAATGTGGTAAGAAGAAAATAAGGGTACATCCCCGTACGTTTGCGCGAATACGAACCGCTTAATTACAACTCCATACGTAGGTCATCTGATGTAAACATTAGGACGAGAAAACCGGCGACGGCGTTGGAAGGATTATCGTACATGGACAAAAACCGTTGCCCTCACGTTTGTTTAGCCGATTGACTAAGTAAAAGTCGACCACATATTCATAATAAGTTATCTACTCAAGCGATATTGCTTAAATTGTCACACTGCAGCCAGAAGCGTTCCTGATTATAAAAGTACCGGATCCTTGGTTCTCCAAACAGAGAACTCGATGCTAAGTTATCAACTGACTGCCAAGCCGCTTTTTTTAGCCGACCCCGGGGATTCCTCACTATGGTTCTATCAGTCAAACGGTAAAACTGTTACTACGGCTCGAGCGGTCGCTGGTGCTGACAACAGTCCATGAAATAGCACAGCAATAAACAGGTGAAAACATATAAAATGGAAGAGAAACAAAACAGAAGACAATGAAGCTCCGAAGAAAAAGAAACTCCAACCTTGTGTATACAAGCTCGCCATTGACTAAGACATGCTGCCAAGTTTGAGGGAGCTACCAACCAATACAGTGCCAAATATGCTGCCTCTGAGGATCGCAGAAATCTCTAGCAATTTTGTAGAATTCTCTGCAGCACACTTAGAGGATTCCCCAGTTTGTGCAAGACAATTGAGTCCACAATAAAAACGAGAACTCTGACTGGTACATCTGTCTACATTAACAACGTTACAATTTATGGTCGAAACTAGACGCTGATGTAATGTAGCCCGCGAATACAACCTGGGGATTAAGTAAGAACGTTTAAGCATTGAAACACAAGTCAACCTGTTTGATTACCGAGTCTCAAAAGACATGATCAAACCTGATCCCGAGTGAGTTAGGCTGTTGCAACAGCTCGCTCGCCCAATAATTTACAGCCCGAACAACGCATCGTCCGGATGGTTTCATACTACTCACAACAGATCCCGCGCTCTTCCGAAAAAATTCACCTATATATATACACCACATTCTTTGTATCCAGTAATGTAACACAGTCGTTCAATAACCAGAAGAGATTAAGAAAATGTCGTGCCTACCGCCGGAACCTCGCAAGCAGTCCAACCGGACGGATTAGACAACACAATTGCTGAGGCCTTGACTTCAAACGGTAGGTCTGTGGCATTCCTTTTAAGAACTTTGTCGCTAGCAGAAAGAAACCACTTATAAGTTGAATGGGAAGTACGTTGCGAAATCAAACCTCGTTTTTTCTCCAAAGCTCGAAGCGAGCTCATGAAAGCTACACGACCATTCGAAAGACTGTCGGTTGATTTTAGGGGCCCATCTCTATCAGTAACCCACAATCGTTACTTATTAACAATTATTGATGAATATTCTCGAGCCCATTTTGTTTTTGCATGTTTCGACCAGACTAGTGAGACCGGTATTAAATGTTTTTGTCAGTTGTTCTCGTTGGTTGGCACGCCAGCGTACATTCATTCTGGTCGTGGATCGTCATTCATGTCGTCAAATGTTCGACAGTTTTTCCTAGAAAGGAGAGTGGCGACAAGCAGAATGACACCATACCACCCCGAGAGTAACGGGCAAATAGGGCGTTTGAATGAATCGCTGTGGAAAACCGTGTTGCTCGCCCTGAAATCTTTTAACCTGGCAGCCAACGGGAATTTGTCCTTCTCAATGCTTTGCACTTCATCAGATCACTCCTGTTTGCCGCAACAAATGCCACACAATATGAAAGATTGCTCCTTTCTAACCGAAGGTCGACCTCCGGAACAACCCTCCCGATGTGGCTCACTAAACCTGGACCGGTGGTGTTTAATAGGAATGTCAGACAGTCTAATTATGATCCACTTGTCGAAGACGTTGAATTATTCCAGTGTAATCCACAGTACGCGTACATTCGTTTTCCTAATGGCAGGGAGGAAACAGTTTCTGTTCACCAACTAGCTCCCAAAGGAGGAGTCATGCCTGAGACGCCCTTGCAAGGACTATCGAGACTTTCGATTGAAGAGAATACAGCTGTACTCCCTACTCGCGTCCCTATCAAGGAGCAGCATAACAGTATTCCCTTAGTTGACATACACAACACTGAAGCATATGAGCACCACCACTCCCCCAATAACGATCAATCACGTAATCTTGAAACGTTAATCCGACAATAGTGCGTTCATCCATAAACTCTGGGAAATAGACACGCATAAACCTACTGCATATCGACGTTCATTATCAAATACTGTGTTGTAACGCTGGTTAATACGACCTCGGGCTATCCCTACTGATTGCAAAAGACTCAGCAATGAGGCACGACAAAGGTTCTTTGTATATTGTCACCGGTGCGTCAACAATGCTGTCTGACATCGGAACACTATCAAGCTCTGAAACAACTGCGGGAGATGAAAGATGTGGTTTTCCTTCAACCCGATAAAGGTTCCGGTACAGTTATCATGAACAAGATTGATTATGAGTCTAAAGTGAAAGGTATCCTAGCGGATACACGAAAATTTCACACAGACAGTACGAAAGTTCTAACTCAGTGAAGTGACTTTACAGAAGTGTTCAAGTCTTCTTACGATACCGACTGT
>JTDE01001049.1:0-26386 GCA_014338405.1 Paragonimus skrjabini miyazakii | reverse complement strand
CTATCCGCATGTCCTATATATTCCAATGTTTTACGTTCGTGACTGAAGAGAGTAAACGAAATGTTAACATCTCGCGACGTATGTCTTCTGTCGTTATTGGTGAATTGGATCAAGGGAACGCAGTGTTTTAAATATTGTCAATAGGGCATTATATATGAAATCAACACAGCAGCTGGCTTCATTGGCTTGGCTTCAGTAGATTGGCTTCGGCCTGGAAGGACGACTGTGTTGGTCATCCCATGACATGTTCCAGGGTTGTTGTTCGGTCCATGCATATGTCCTGTCTGGTGCACTTGTTTAACCTTTCGGTGGGCGTAGTGATGCGCGTCCCAACTAAGATCATTTCGTCTCGAGCCGTTCGTGACATACTGTATTTCCGATCAGTGTACAAATGCTCAATAACTCTCCTGTCCATTCACATTCTTGGTGGGGGGGAACGTTTCAATATTCTGTGGTATCTGTTTCACCCTTGAATTGGTAATCTACTTACACTTCCCATTTCAGCTGTCATACGCCAATTGTTAGTCAAATAATGCCTATAATACGGGCCTCTTACCCTTCTGCATATGACCCGAAACCATTGTCTTGAACTGTGGGCCCTGACTGTTCGCATCACTAGTCTTACTAGAGATAACGTACTCCTGAGTGGAAGAGAGATCTTCACGTCCCTAGGTTTTCCCATATCCTTTCAATGGGACTTTACTCTTAACTTCTCCGAAAATAGTTTTTCCAGCATGTGAACTGCAAGCCAGCGCGCTGCTTCAAAGTTGTCGAAGCATCGGGCTTCCCGTGTTGGTGAGATGGTTAGAAGCCCTTGTTGTGAACAATCAGATTCGACGGCAAAAACGAACAATCTCATGTCAGAAGCAGAGGAGTAAGAGGCCCGTACGACAGGCTTTATTCGTCTAAGAATTGGCGTATGACAGCTGAAATGGAAAACGGGATGAAACAAATAACAAAATATTATAACAGCCCTCCTGTTTGGGCTACATTCTTACCAACGAAGACCTAATGGTCGATAGTCTCAAAATAATTGCGCCGCTAAGCTTAAGCGAACACTCACTCGTTTTGCTGAATCTTGTCTGCAGCATCTGTCTTATCATCGCAGTTACCAAGAGCCGTATGAACTTTTGTAATATGTACGTTGATCTGGTGCGTTCCCATTCGGACTCACAAACATGGGATGACTGCAACTTTTTGCACTCTCTTGATGAACCGTGTACAAAAGTCCCCGCCGCCCTCTCTGCAGTCGGTAATGAATCTACACCAATGACGGCCCCGAAACGCAACGAGCAATCATGTCAGCTACATTGCCGTACCTTACAATTAATCCTGAAGTAACGACGCGCATGAATGAGCTATCGGACATTTGGACTAGGAGACCAAAAATAATATACACTCGTCGGTAATCGTTGTATTTCGCTTGTAATCCAAGACCAGCTTCATTATCAACAGCAGCTTACCAAACACGTCGTTGTCACTCCGAAAAGCTTACTTTGGTTTGTATCGACATCCCGAAGGGCTAAACCGGGAGCGCATCAGCTTTCGGTTCGACAGGACCTACAAACTCCGATGTTGAATTCGCCAATGTTCTCACGGAGCTTTACAACAGTATTTTTTCTCGCATGCCACCCTCCGTTCCTCAGATTTCTTCTCCCATCAAATTCAAACGTATGAACACTGTGGACACTTTTTATTCCGCTGTTTTGAATATGCTCCGGATCCTTACAGACTGTTTTGTCGGTTTAGATGGCGTTCCTCCGAAAATTTCGCAAGCGGCTGAGCAGATTGCCAATCTTATTAACTTACCGTCCACCCAGTTTATTTCCAAGGGAACTGTATCCAGTGGTTAAAAATTAGCGGAACTCACCCCTGTCTTCTAAGGCTTTAAACGGAATCATCCTGCTGATTATCGCCCGATAGCCTTGTTCTCAAGTGCTTAAAAGGTACGACTCACTTAATAACTCTTTCCTCTCGAAGCTTCCTTCATGCACAGCACGGCTTTTGCAAGGGACGATTGTGTACCTCGTATCTCCTGCTTGCAACTGACGAATGGACGACTGCAGTTGACCAAGGTCTTGGGGTAGACGTCGTTTACCTAGCTTTCTCCAAAGTTTTCGACCGTGTGAATTACGCTGTTTTGCGTGGTAAACTGCACCGCTAAGGAGTCTTACATCACCATTCGGCAGTACAAAGTGCACGTGAAGTCTGTGTTTTCTAGCTGTCAAACAAGTTGCAGCAGCGTTCCCCATGGTTCTATTCTTGATCCGCTTTTATTCCTCATTTTTATAAACTACCTTTCTGTTTTTCTATCTTTTCCCACCTACTGATTTTTGCAGATGATGTCAAGATTCGGTGTGCCATGAGCGCCTCTGACAATTTAACCATTCTACAGAATGATTCCAACAGTCTGTATGATTGGTCTCATTCAAATAAGCTTGTTTTTACTGCTGAGAAGTGTCAGGTTATGCACATGAACCACTCGAAAAACGCCGCCTACCACCTTGGCGGCACACCTCTTTAAGTGGTGGTGGCTGAAAAGGATCTCGGTACTTTGCTCTCATAATCTATCGAGTTCACCCAACGCCGCGGCGAATACGGGAAAGGTCAATAATACCTTAGCTTTATTTAACAGTCACTTCGGTTAGTTTTACCTCCACTGCTTAAAACTACTATACAGCAGCTTCGTCTGCCCGCACCTGCAGAAGTGAGCCATGATCCTGCAGTGACCAGCGATCGTGTAGCTTCTCTAAGGATACCAGCTGCAACCGTGTTTTCCCGCTTGTTTGTTTTGTATGCATGATTCTGTGTACGCCTGCTATAGAAGGCCTGATACGAACTCAGTGCCACTTTCTTCAGTCGTGCAACTAATTGCATGCAGTGAATGTTTGCTCTTTTCCTAACGACTCATTTATTACTCCATTCTCCAAGATCGTTTAACCCGAACCTTGTCGAGCGTTGTTTAACGCACTCGAAGGTTCCACGCACTTTTTGCCTGGCGCGCTTTTGAGTGCCGCCGAGTGGGTTGTAGCTCATCTCGTGCTTCTTTTCTTTCTTTTACTGGTTGCTGCTGCTGGTCCCAAACTAGGCTACAGTTAACTACTTACCATATTTCCGAACATTGCTGAAAATATACAGGTTGTTTCCAAACCCCGCTGTGTTCTCTAGTTCGATGCCTGTTGGGACTACCTTTCGACTGCTCTTCAGAAAAAGCGCATTAAATTGTTAGTGGACGAGGGTCTAGCACATACCCACTTGTCCACCACAATCTAGCCACCTAGTTACAAAAGATAAAATGTTTCTTGAGAGAGTACGACATGCCGCCAACGGTATTTGACACATCCAATGAAAGCTTTATGAAGCCAAAATATCGGCTTTGAATCTCTTTTCTCCAGCGTTCTGCCGACCTAGAAGTGACCTAGAATAAGCTTATTCTCCCCTCTTCAATCCCCACATCTACAAGCCATGACTACTAGCGTTTAACTGAGAGAACGCTCAAAATAAAGGTTCAATATATTGACACTCCAGTCGGCCTTATAAGACTGACTGGAGTGTCAACACACCTTTTTTTCCTGCGCATTGATAAGGTGCGTAATGCTCTTACCGACTATGTGATTTCCGCTGGTTCCATTTCAGGACTCACTTTTATAATTACCCTAGTCCCGATACTGCACATATTCTCCTTGTTTTAGATACCATTACCGCCCCACGATTCTACGCCCGGATATACGGAACTCCCCAAAGTTTCGTTTTTTAATTCCGCCACCAATAAATTGGCCAACCTACTAAAAATGCCCCTTCTTTCTTCCATGAGAGTCGGTTTCCCTTCATATAAAAATTTCTGAAAATTCAATGATATGAAAGCTATACTACGTACGTGGTACGTACGTTTGGGTAAAATGACACAAGTAATCTTGCTGAGAAATATATCAAACACGGCACATTTTACTTTGTTCCGCAAAACAGCTTATGCACTTACCTCAGTAGTACGGCTTAAGGTTATTGTACCTCACAAGTCAGTTCGCGCTCCCATTAAATCGACCAATAAAATTGAGGACAATTGAAGCCAATAAAATTGATATGTAAACCGTTCAGTTCACAGGACGCGGCGGCCAGTGGCCTAATAGTCCGGTCTCTTGCGCTGGTATGCAACAGCTTTCCGTGCTTCGATTGCGAGGATTCCGCTTCAGGCTTCGTTTGCCTGATACCCGTAACCTACTAAAACAGAATGTTCGGCTTGTACAGGAAGAAAGAAAAAAAGAAAGTAGGTGAAAACTGGTTACATCATTGAACAATTTGGAAACCGAATCGCTATAAATACACACGCACTGCAGAAAACGTCGCTTTCTCGAAGCTCGTTCGCTGTCGTTTACTGTTGATTTGACCGATATTTTCCGGCAAAATTTCGGGTCAGCGACTGACTCAAAACTTTTTGAGTCATTCGACCTGTTCGAGGTCGACTTTCGACAATGTTAGCAGATCACTGGGGCGTGCTGGCACGTACAAACCAAGACTTCCAACGAAGAGTTTGCGTATGCATCAAAAGGGGTCAACCGCCAGTTTTCAGCCGCGGTGTACGCAAAAAGGCGCATGGACAAACGGGATACCAATCGTTCATCAACGTCAGTGGAAGCGCTGAGAGGTTCTTCCGGGTGACTAGAGCAGACGCTACATAGAATCACCCAGTGAACGTCATCGCCGCTCAAATGGGACCTTGTCGCCAACGTCTTGAAAAAGAGGAGACAGAGGGGACATTGCCTTGGCTAATGCAGGGTGCCGGCTCATTCACGCTGTGCAACTATATGCGGAGTAGGTTTGATAAGACCACGTCCAATGAAGATAATTGGACAACTATCCGCTTCACGGGATTCGCCTTGAAGGTCGTTCAAAAGGTAAAACGGTCCTTTTGGCGCAAATCCTTGATTTTTAAATATTTTATGAAATTTTAAAATCGGAATTTCAGGCAAAGTACTTACAGTACATCAATTGTAAACAAACGGCGTTAATGGAAAAATTAGAATACTTCGAACAAGTCCCCAAAGTATTAGCTTCGTAATGAAACATTTTTCCAACATTTTCGCGAAAACAACTCGTAATTGACGTTAGCTCACTTTTTCAAGTCTTATAAATGCGATCATTGCCATTTTCGAGATGAAATACGTCATCCTACAGCCTGAGTGTTTTATTCCGCGGCGTTTCACAGGTATAGTCGAAATGGAAATATACGACCATACTGTGTTTGGTGCGCATTTCAACAAGAATACCAACACATTTGATAGTGAAACATGTTTGACAACATTTCCAGCTTCTATTCCTATACGATATTTGTATTATTTCTCTTTGTTTGCAAGATTTCAGAGAGATACTGGTCGAGGACACGTTGCTCTTGGAAATGGTTGGAAATGACGCTATCATATGGTTGTTTCCATCTTCGGTGTATATGGATCGGCGTAAGAAAAGAGTACCTTGTCCCACTCTATCATCGACAATCTTCAGAAGTAAATTCGATTCACCCTACTCCATTGTTTCTAACTAGATTGGAGTCGCGTGGCGTTCATGCGGAACAATATACGGAAACAGATGAAATCAAGCCGCCTGCCGATCACCGGGAGGTATACCTGTCAGCCAGTCACACTAAGATGTTTAGAATGCCAAGTATCTATTGCGGTGCAGAAAACGTCCAATCAATGTGACAATCAATGGAATCGAAGATGATGATAACCATGTACCCCAAACGCTTCAAATACAGATTTTTCATCACTTTCCGCATGTGTTTGTTTTCCAAATTGTTCATGATAAAGGTGGTTCGGAAGGAGCAGCTACTAGTGTGGACATATATGGCATACTCAGACGGTGATCATAAACTAAGTCAATCTGGCGGAGCAGCCGCTGGTGTGAACGTATACTGCATAAGCAGGCGTTATTCATAGCTTGATTGAATTAAGTTGAAGCATCTACAGCCGTGCACGCAACCCGTGTTATCAGACGTTGTTGACAGTCTAAGTCAATCGGGTGGAGAAGCTTTTTGTGTGATCGTATATTGCATGCTGATTCGTTATTCATAGCTTGAGGGAATGAGATTGAAGCATTTACTATTGTGTATGCATACTCAGACGTAATTCATGGCTCAAGTTGATCAGGTTCAAGCAAATACTAATGTGAACCAATACTGCACAGACAGACGTTAATCATAGTTAATGTGAATCAGGTTGAAGCAGCTGCTAATGTGAACGCATACTGCATAATAAGACATTCTTTATTGGCCAGGTCAGCGGAAACATCCTCCGAATGGGTCAAAAGCAGCAATGTTTGATAATGAATCCAAGTATATTGTACCATATACAACTCTTAAGGTGGAGAACAGTTTGACGATCACACAAAAAGCTTCTCCACCCGATTGACTTAGACTGTCAACAACGTCTGATAACACGGGTTGCGTGCACGGCTGTAGATGCTTCAACTTAATTCAATCAAGCTATGAATAACGCCTGCTTATGCAGTATACGTTCACACCAGCGGCTGCTCCGCCAGATTGACTTAGTTTATGATCACCGTCTGAGTATGCCATATATGTCCACACTAGTAGCTGCTCCTTCCGAACCACCTTTATCATGAACAATTTGGAAAACAAACACATGCGGAAAGTGATGAAAAATCTGTATTTGAAGCGTTTGGGGTACATGGTTATCATCATCTTCGATTCCATTGATTGTCACATTGATTGGACGTTTTCTGCACCGCAATAGATACTTGGCATTCTAAACATCTTAGTGTGACTGGCTGACAGGTATACCTCCCGGTGATCGGCAGGCGGCTTGATTTCATCTGTTTCCGTATATTGTTCCGCATGAACGCCACGCGACTCCAATCTAGTTAGAAACAATGGAGTAGGGTGAATCGAATTTACTTCTGAAGATTGTCGATGATAGAGTGGGACAAGGTATTCTTTTCTTACGCCGATCCATATACACCGAAGATGGAAACAACCATATGATAGCGTCATTTCCAACCATTTCTAACAGCAACGTTCCATCGACCAATATCTATCTGAAATCTTGCAAACAAGGAGAAATAGTTTAGATATCGTATGGACAAGGAAGCTGAAAATGTTGCCATACATGTTTCACTATCAAATTTGTTAGTGTTCTTGTTGAAATGCAATACCAACACTGTATGGTTGTATATTTCCATTTTGAACATGTCTGTAAACCGCCACAAAATGAAGTACTCTCAAGCTATAGGATGACATATTTCATCTCGGAAATGGTAATGATCGCATTTATAAGACTTGAAAAAGTGAGCTAATGGGTTACTTTCGCAAAACTTGTGGAAAATGTTTGCATCACTAAACAGTACTTTTGGGACTTATTCCATGTATTCCAATTTTTTCATTGCCGCCGCTGATTTACAACTGATGTACTGTAAGTACTTTGCCTGAACTTTTGATTTTGGGATTTCGACAAATATTTAAAAATCGAGGATTCGCGCCAAAAGGACCGTTTCGCCTTTTGAACTTTCTTCAAGGCGAATCCCGTGAGACGGATTAATGCGGGAAGATGAATTCTCCATCAATCTTGTGTATGGCTCTATCAGTTTTGTTGCAGATTTTTTTCACTCAACCATAGATGGACGACGAACTTCCCAGAATGACTTTTGGAGTCAACTCTACTTTGCCTGCATCGTAAAGACAGAAAATTTTTAGTCAAAACATGAGGAATCCATCGAAATCTGGAAAAGTCGCAGATACATGCGAATGAATAACAGGTGGCCCAATGACCCGACAAAACTGGAATATCCTCGAGTTTATACAATGGAAAACAAGAATGTTCAATCCGGGAGAAATGGTGAAACATGAAGATCATCGGGACAGGTGCCGGTATCCCAGGCTCAAGAAAACTTCTGTCCTGATGGAAAGGTTCGTATTAGGTAATATCAAAACGGGGCCAAGTATACAGGATCAAGGTAGACGGGAAGACAAAAAAAGTGCATGACATTGAGTTGGCGAAGTGGTACGATTTGTTGGCGCGGTGAACCACGGGCATATAGAACGGCCGAGCGGCAATACTGCGTCGGTCGAAGAAATTTTGTCAGCAAGAAGCCTCAGAAAAGAGCGGAGTGTTATACAACAGGTTAATTCGATTGTGAATAGTATAATGTACATTCAAGTATTAAGGACAGTTATGAACGCCAGGAAGAATAGAGACCAGAAGCGACTTTTGAAGCCGTGTATATGCTATATGTGGGACGTACTACCAGGGTGAATGTTAATGTAATACTACTCAACGGGTGCAGGTACAGATAAGTTATACAAATGAATGTATGCGTTCGCTGTCTTGTGTTTTCACAAAACTTGTAAGGAATTTCTTGAACGAAACAACCTCTCTGGTCAACTTCTTTTGCAAACACACCAGAGCCATTGCATCTGTAGCTGGTGCACACGCGTAATTCTAGGTGAAAAGTGGCCATCCACACTGAAGGGTAAAACCGCCTGAAACTCCATTTTTGCCAATCTTTACAATAGATAAAGTCGAAGTCAACAAAACAGATGAGAGGACCCGTCGTTAATCTTAAGGACTAAGCTATTCTTGAGAATGGAGTGCCGCAGACAGGGCGGTTCTTCACATCTTCAAGAAGCCACACCAGATTAGTTTTCGACCCAATCTTCACTAATGACCCTACCAACCTGGTTTCTGCGGGCAGACTGCGTTCCAAAGCTTACATGAAGAAGCCTGGCCTTCTTGTTGCCTTACTTGGAAAGCCAAGTACTTGTGTGGTGCTTAACAAATCTTTCTACTTGAAGTCGGCGCATGTCAACTTAACAGGCATCTCACACGACCATTTCTCGCAAGTATGATAGAAGTGGCTCCAGCTAGCCGAAATTACATGTAACTGTAGCTGCCTACCAGGTTTCTCCCCATTCATTTCAAAAGCTCGCACCTGGTCAGCTCTTTTAGCGTGCTCCTTGGGTGAACTCAATTTTTACTGGTTAAAACGGGCTCCTGCCTAAAAGCCTATGCAGATGTTTGAGCCGCAAAATGGCAAAACATCCCCGAAACCCTGCGGGAGAGTGTAACTGAAAAGGCCGAATAATGGTATATCAAAACTGGTGGCATACTCTACGAAGACGTACACTAACACACGATCTGTGGTCATATGCCCACCACATTCTAAAGCTACTAGATACAGAATGACGGCTACTGCTGCTCTGTTGTGCGCGTCTCCATCCTCAGTTATTGTCCTTCTGTCCCAAACTCTTCTTCACTAACTTTTATCTCCTTCCTTACGAAGTCACACGTGGAAGTAGCTGTCTGATGCATGTATGCAAACTGCCTGAATTTACCTAATAAACTTCTAGAAACCAGACATTTAGCTGTTGATGCAACTCCTCAGACCTTCGCTCACAGGGAGATCCGGTTGTTAGTGGACATACGTGAATATGAACTTAACGTCCCCCGGTATTCCGTTTACCGTGCCGACCACCCCCGATGGAGGAGGGAAGCTCTGTGATCTTCTTTGATCATAGTCTCCGGACACTCACGGTAACAAGGAAATTTGATCTGACAATTGTGATGCTCCGTGGCTATGGCCAGCATTGCGGTACCAAGGTTTATTCCTAGTGTGGGTTGTATATCGTTCTCCTCCATGCAACATATCTGATGCTGACGCCCTTCCTGAAAACCTAGAAAATCTTCCCAGGAAGTCAACGTTTCTGTCGTCTACTTGTTGCAGGTGACTACAATGTAATCAAGATAAACCTGTCATCACTGTCCCATTCGCACTGTGAGAACTGATTTCTGGTTCCCCTATCAGTGTTGGTACAACGGAAAGCGTGAGCACACCAAGTCGGTGGCCCTATGTGGCATGGTTTTGGTCACAGCCCTTTTCCGCCCTAGCTAATTAATACGAAGGAGTAACCCAGTGATCAGAGTGGTCATCAACCCACCACTTGAATTCATTTACCATTCACTGCCAATTTTCGATCTCATTTGCAACTGATTGCAGCAACCGGCGAAAAATCTACTCTTCAAAATTCCTATGAGGATGATTTTAACTACCTCAGATGCTACCTCGGTATTCCTTTCTTGGTTGTGGTTGTGTGGGTCTGAAGTATCATGCTTTTAAAATGTAATTAAAGAGGAGGATGATTCTTTCGTGTCTTGCAGTGTGTACCCTCTTCTCCGTCACCCCAACATTGCGTGACGCCTCGTCTCCTTGATGGCAGTGGCCACCAATTTGCGGGGCGCAAACTTTCAGGCAATTCAAAAAACACGCGTTTTGCACATTGTTCGGAGAAGGCACATGCAGGGAGTACGCGGATACACGAAAAACACACAAGAAAAGATCGTGTTGGAGGCACGCGCGATCAAAACATTTTTAACCCAGTATACGCCCAAACTGATAAGCTCACAACTGTTTCTGTAATATTGCTCAATAGGTAAGGCTCTTCGACACATGGTGGTTGTCCAGATATTCAAGGAGTACCACCAAACTAGCACCTAACTCTACCTCTTCGAAAACCCCGGCAACCGCTCCTTACTGCTAACCTCTACGGACTAAAAAATGAGAATTTCTTGCAGATGGTAAATCCGTATAGTAAAACAGATCTGGATTTGATGCACATAAGATCCTCAAGTGAACAGCAGTTAATCCGGCAAAACTCATTCATCGCCCAATGAAGTCGACACTCTAAACTGGTAAACTTCTGTGTGCACGGAAGGAACCCAGGGCTAAGTGTCAAACAGGGTGGTAAGACACAGCGATAGACCGTAAAAATTCCAAATGTTTGTTGTCACGTCACAAACGAGAGTGTGTAGCGGTCAAGACGGATTACTGAATCGACTGGGTAAATGCGAGTGTACCCCCACTAGGCCACCGGTGATAATGAAATTATTGAATGAAACAAAATAGTTACAAAGTTCCAGCAAGTTATAGTAATTAAAGGATTTGACTCAGGGAAAGTGTTCACAAGTGTTCAAGATGACCACTACAATATTCCAAGATACTGGAATACGAATTGAGAAATATTACGGAGTTACCGTGGGCTGCAGAAGCGCGATCAGAGATGCGACGATGTTCGTAGCAAAACGAAGCTAAAACATTAGATGACAGATCATTGTGGTATCGAAAGAAACGCGTAGCAAACAAGCTCGTTTTCGGTGCTTCATCATCAGGCTAAATGCAACACATTTATATTGGTTTGATAGGGGGCGGCAGATAACATAATACTGAAGCGAGAAATGTCAGTCAACAGTTTCTGTCTGGCTTCAGTCATGAGACTTAGGTACATAACATTGACCACGTGAGTTGTACGAAGTCTGCGGGAGATACGTCACATCTATGCAATCATTCTGTCCTGGGTTTGCGTACACGGCCATGGAAGGTTCAACGTTTTGACTAGCCGTTTTTGAGCGCACAGTGGTGGTGAGTATAGGCGAATTGCAATCGCCTCTGCAATTGATAGCATACGACCTTTGACCTGTTTCGATTGTATTCCACATATTCGGTAGATTGGCCCGAACGATTCGTTTTGATTGATCCGATGGTTTGACTCGATCAAATGCGTAGCAATCGCAGACGAACAGGGCCTCGTCGTCAAACGACCGTGCAACGGGGAGAAGAGCCGACCGATATGTAGAAAATTTGTATCGTATTACAGGTTCACGTGATCAATTTGAACAACATGCAAGGGTGATATGAAGGTTTGTTGTACAGAAATGGTACATCGTTTATGGTGAATAAGACAAGGAAATTTCTACAATCCTCCCCCTCCAGAGCATTTTTGAAAGATAAATGCTCGAGTATTGTCTGGTAAGTAAGAATGAATGACATGGAAATTATCAATGTAAACGGGCTGGCAAAGTTACATGCTTAACGGAACGCGTATTTGGACGGAGTGAAGACTGATGAGGAAATGGTGTTGATGTTGTGCGAGTCTGTTTGGTAGACGAACGGGGAGAAAGTGCTCTTTTGTCATTACTGTCGTTTGCGGGTGAAGAGTAGGACGTGTGGGGAAAGAAGAAGAGGGATGCCTCAGGGTTCTGTTGTTCGGCAACATGAGCAAATGATTGGGATGGAGATTCTTGATGCGTGTCAACGTAAGCAGGTTTGATTCGATCATTACTAACAGTATTGATCGGAAAAGTTCGGTGGCGAAGACTTTGTCCGTTCAAGAGATTACTTTAAAAGGATTATCGTAAGATGGTCAAAGTGAGCGCCGAACTGCGTCACAACGAACGGAAATGTGAATGCGAGTCATCAAGTTCTTTGTGAGTTGTTGGGGCCAGGAATGTTGTCGGGTCGGAGTGGCGCGGAGTCCTTCCACATATGACTAGAGACGGTGCGCTCAGTTTGTCAGATCCATTGCAGCTCGTGTGTTTTGATTGGGAAGATCACCTAGGAAAGGTAATGTCGTTCCATAGATTAATTGCACGGTGGAACATTGTATATTTTCCTTCAGGAGAGATCTGATGCTCAGCAAAATGAATGGTAAGCGTTCTGTCCAACTCCGTGTCGACTGCGCCATGAGTGACGCTTCCAACCGTCGGTGAAAACGTCCAACTATTCCAGCAGCAGCAGGATGGTATACAGTCGTCCTGATGTATTCACAATCCAACAGATGGGTCGAGTCGCGGAAAAGGGCCGACTGGAATTGCGAACCTCGGTCTGTAGTGACGAACAAGGGGACGCCAACAAATACAATCCAATGTTCGAAGAACGTTTTGGTGACTGTCTCGGACAAAATATCACTAAGGAGAACGGCTACTGGCCATCGTGTAGATCTGTCGATGCACGTAAACAGGAACGTTTCACCGTTTGATGGGGGTAATGGGCCAACCAAGTCAACGTGAACGTGAGAGAAACGTGCGTCTGGAGTGGGGAAATTTCCAGGGGAGGTGATGGTGTGGCGATGTGCCTAGCTCCACTGGCAATGAAGGCATGATTTAGTCCACCAGCGCATATCTTCATTCATATTATGTCGAACACAACGGCCGTTATTTTTGGCTGGGAAGCAACTAGTTTGAGCGTGGCGCGGACACCTGGATGGAGAAAAAATGGTCGACGAAGAGAGGACAGTAGGACTGGACGTGGGATGCCTGTGGAAGTATCTCACACAATGGTGGACTCGGAAGAAGGCGATGGGATACGGGAACGCTGAAATGATGAGATGTAAATTGAGGGATAATCGGGATCTGATCTTTGAGCTCCTGCTATTTTTCGAGACTTATGTCATACAGGCTAGAAACAGCGTCAGCATGTAGTCTTGAGGACGCATCAGCAACCACATTGGGGTTTCCGTCGGTGTCCGATGTCCGTTTTGAACCGCGCTATAAACTGAAGATATCGAATTTAGCGGGGGAATACCTGTCCTGACTAGCGTTAAATGCGTAGATTAAAGGTTTATGGTTCACTAAAACGGTGTAGACCCCTTCCTTTGACGGATGACAAAAATGTCTAATGGATAAACAAATGACAAGGAGCTCACGACCAAAGGTACTATAATTGACTTGTGCGGGTGTTAGCTTCTGTGAATAAAATGATACCGGTCGTAAGTCGCCGCCGAGGCATTGTTGAAGCACTGCAGCAACTGCATGATCAGACGCATCAGTCGAGATGATCAGTTCAGTTCAGTTCAGATCACAGGACTTGAGGCTAGTAGCCGGTTGTTGTCTAGTTTCTTGCGCCATTGAGCTCAGATGATCCCACCGAGCTGCGACAAATGGAGAAGTAAAACTTCCCTTCAAAAGTGTTTTGGAATTTTCAGTGGTATGTAGAACACAGTATACTATTGAAAGAGCAGCAAGAATATCCCCGATCAAGTCCTCAATAGGACCATGCAAGCGATCTTCCGGGTGCCAAAGGTTGAATGATGGAGGGAAGAGGTATTGGAATCACCGTCAGCAATCATAATATACTCAGATTTAAAGACAGGATCAAAGCCAGTGCTGGTACTACCATATCTCCATCAGACTCCTGGATGACAGAATAAAAATACTTCCTGGTTTTGATAAAAGAAGAAAGCTGAGAGACAAATAACTAATAAAGAAGTCCTACGCAGACTGTCTATAACTGGTAATAGAGGAGGTGAGAAGCTCTAAAATAAGGATGCAGACAGCGGAAAAAGATGAGCAGTCTGCTCTGGATTAAAATGAGTGGGGGTTGTTGTGTCGCCGAGCGCTTTATTTACGTCGTTGAACGCTCGTAGCGCCTAAGCACTTAAAATAACACCCCTTTTGTAATCATGGAGCTGATCGGTTAATGGATTCAGAAGCTGTGAGCAGTGAGGAATAGAGCGATGGCAAAAGTTAACAATTCCAACGAAACGTTGAAGATTTCTGATGGAATCCGGGATGGGATATTCCTGCAGCGCTTGCACTCTGGTGTCCAAGGGTTTGATGCCACTTGCGTCTATAAAATGTCCAATAAATTCGGGGGACGAGACGCTGACAACGCATTTGGCTACATTGATGAGAATTCTGTATCCATTCAAGCGGTCTAGTACAACACGAAGATGTGTTTCATGCTTTTCGGGAAAACGACTGGCGACTAAAACGTCATCAAGGTAAACAAAGACAAAGGCTAAACTGCACAGAGCTTGATCCATAAAACGCTGGAATGTATGAGCTACATTTTGAAGGCCGAAGGGTATTCGAAGGAACTCGTACAAGCCATATGGACTTGTGATCGCGGGCTTGAGAATGTCATCTTCAGCGACGGAAATTTGGTAGTATGCACGCACCAAGCCAATTTTAATGAGAACGCGCTCAAAATGTAGAGTCGAATAAAGTCATGGATGTGGGGAATGGTATAAGCGTCGCGTACAGCACGTTTGGTGAGCGCTCGAAAATCACCACATGGTCTCCAATTACTTGGTTTTTTCTTAGGGACCAAATGCAAGGGGGAAGGCTATGCACTCTTGGGTGGGCGGATAATACCAAATTGAACCATATGGTCATATTCCGTCTTAGCGAGTTTTAGCTTTCTGGGGGGAAGACATCTGGGGCGAGCGATCACTGGTTGTCCTTTGGTCACATTACACGTAGCGAGTAAAATCTGTCGTCAAACAGCTAAGTTATAAGAGGTCCGTAAATATCTGACAATATTCTGGAGATGTCAATGAAGAATTTGAAACTCGTCGGTTTCTGCGACAAAAATGAGCAAGATCATTGAAAGGTTTCTTTTAACCGACCGTTGTTTGGTTTGTCCTTCATTTGGCGCCAAGATCGAAAATACTAATTGTGGGTGTTTTGATGGCATATATGCGTTTCCATCTGAAGTAGCTTTTCATGTTCAATTATTAGTTAATTGTCCTAAGTTGATAAATGATTTACTGCGTATAAATTTGATTTTGGGTGATGGATTATTCACAGGAATTCAAAGATCTATTCGTGGATCAGGAATTTTCTACCTTCAATGAGTTTCGAAGTTGTTTGGAAAAATAAATAAAGGACCATAGTGTTTTGTACGTGCTTGGTTCAAGTAAAAAACCAAGCGGTGGACGGTTGAAGTATGAAAATGTGAGTGTGAGTACTACTGAGGTTACGTAGCAAATGACGCACCGGTGTTCCAAGTAAAAGCAACGTAGGAGCGAAAGTCACGGATTACGAAGTGTTAAGTGAGTTGAGTTCACTAACTTTCCATTGCTCAGTCCCCGTGATACATGCCGCCAATTACGCTTCAACGTCGTTAGGAGGAACACCATGTTAGTTGTTAGCTCTGTTACATTAGAGCACAACCAATACCTAGCTGCCTAGCTGTACGATGCACACCCAACAAATCGCCGGCTCACTGCAAGTTAAGTGAGTGACTCTAAACATCTGTCTGAGTACAACACCCCAACTGCTGAGTTAAAACAGTGAGCAGCGGAAATTTATGGCAAGTATATAAGGACAGTGGATATTTGCAACATCCGTCATCGTTTGAAATCGCCGAAAATACGTTGGTGGGTTTGTGTACATTGACGTTGCAGAATATCTGCCCCAATTTTTTGATCATATAGAAAAAAATGGCGCATTGCATCTCATCAGGAACGGTAGTAATAGATACACACAAATGTTTCGCACGGAAGCAGCAAGTACAGTTGTTCAGATGTTTTCCTGATGTCGTCAACGTCGATGCCACGCACGGAACCAACCGCCACAAGTGGGTCCCCTATCGGCTCACATTTGCTGTTATGGCTTAATAATAATAATAATAATATGGGTATATTTCTCAACGCATCCGTGAGAAACACGCTCAGAAAAGCGTGATCAGTATACACATGGTAACGCGAAACGCATACCGTACTCAAAATTTTTAATTGTACAATACACCAATAATGGAAATAAAATTGCAAAACGGACATAATAATAGAGGAAAATGTTAGTTTATGAGGAAGCATTCAGCTCCTTTGCTTCTTAAACGATGGTTCTCAAAATATTTAATGGTCGATAAAAAATGTTGAGTAGTTACATCAATTTTTGCTTCACAAGGTTAACGTTGATGTTGTATCAGTTTCTTGTCACAGACGGGAGGGGCCATGGAGGACCTGTGATGTATGGCTATGTTTGGAGTGAGTAGTACGCTACCCTGCGTCGTTTGTTTGAAACATTTCATGATGTGACCGAGGGCCATATACCTGTGAGAACGTTTGTGATGGACAAAATGGCGGCCCAAGTGCGAGCAGCGCGAGTGGTGTTTGGGTGCGACATAATGTTCTTTTATTTCCACGTTCGAGATGCCGTGAGGAAACACGTAAGTTGGTGTAGCTAACCCCGTAATCACCATTTAAGTGAATTCATTTAGAAGTCACTATTTGTTTCATCGTATGGCTAACTTAGATAATTTAGAAAACTTTGAAAACTTTGTCCATTTCTGGTTAAGGTTCAACCAAGATGTTGCGTTAACCAGATGCACAGACCCAAAGTTTATGAACCATCTTATGTGCAATTGGCTTTATATAAAGCTTAAGTGGGTCATCCATGCACAATCAGACGTTGTTCGCTTCGGAAACCGAACGAACCACCGTCTGGAGAATGCAAGTGGCCGACTTAAGAAGCGTACTCATCCACGGGCTCATTTAGCCACGGTCCTCAGTAAAAGTTGGTCTCAAAACAAGCGGCTAATACGGGAATTCGAGATGCAGTGCACTTATGGTTGTGGCCACCATGAGGTGGTTAGCGTCCACATGCACGTCAAAAATATACTGTCTCGGCTGACGACATTCGCCAGTCAATTAGTGTTGAAGCATCTCCGTGGACGTGCTCCCTTACTGCATTGTAAGCAATAAGACAAGTTCAAGGCAACCGCAGCTTATGTAATATCAATTTTTTGCTCCAGGGTGAGCCACGAAGGTGCACAGAACACGGTGGACATCGGTGATGACACGGGTGAGTGCAATTTCTACCGGTCCATGATTACCACGTAATCACATACTGTCGTCTTCAAAAGGGATTTCTACCCATACAGTGGGATGTTGTGAACGAAATCGCATTTGTTCCAGGCCGTTTCCCAATCCATCGACGGTGGCTTTCCAAGTAGAATATGCCCAGAAGCAGCATGTTTTACCGAGAGGTAATTGCTACTGTTACTAATCCATTTCAACCGGATTACAAAATGCTGCACCATGGGTTGGCCAAAAAGCATGAGGTTAACCCCAGGATTGGAAGCCGTATTTTCAAGGCTATTATAGCTTCCATGCACCAGTCCATTGCGAAAGCTAAGGCGACCTTACCACAGACGGATTTCCCTCTTGTTCCGTCCTGCAATGGGAAGCAGCCAAGATGGGAGAAGAATGTTCACATGGGGGTACCCTGTGGATGTTGTGATGATCCTGTTAACATGAATGGTTATTGATGCGATAGTCGACGGCTGATTTCTCATGTCGGACGATGCGTTAATAATAATAATAATATTGATAATGGTATATTTCTCAACGCATCTGTGAGACACGCTCAGATAATCGTGGTCAGTATACACATTGTAACGTGTAACGCATACCGTACAGATAATTGTTATTTGTACGGCACACTAATTATGGAAATAAAGTAACAAAACGGATAAAATAATAGAGGGAAATTCTAGTTTATGAAGAAGCATTCGGTTCGCTTGCTTCTAAAATGACAGTTCCTAAAATTTTCAATGTTCGATAAAAAATGCTGAGTAGTTACATCAATTTTCGCTTCACAAGGTTGAGGAGTTTTTTCAGACAGCTCATGACGGCCCCTTGATATGACTGATTAGCAGATGCAAACCATAAGACAAGATAGCACTGACAAAAATGTAACTACCATTGGTACTCAACTATATTTTATGCGGTCTCCGTCCATTTAAAAAACAAAAGAGCAAAGGCCGTAACTAACAATTTTCAAAAATGGACCTTTAGCCGAAATAGAGAGGTGATGACGTCAAAACTATTCGGATGGAATTATTATTTCTCCAACAAAAAAATGAATAAATAAATAGTACGACGAGCACATGCCTCCATTCCGAAGGCTACAAATTCGGTCCTACCAGATGAGGCAGTAAGCTGTCATGTGAGTACGCGGTCTACAGACCCTATTTTCGGTGTGCACGAAGAGCAGTATTGTCTTTCTTAGTACTGCACAGATAGTGTCACAAAACTGTTGCAGTTACATATAACAGTAACATATAGCTAGGTTACCACAATCATATTAATGGTTGTTTCAAAATGAGCGTGTACGGATGTGTACGTATGCGTAACTATCTTAGTACAGTTGTCTCCATTTTATTAACGACCATGCACGCAAACTGTTTTCAGGTCCTCTAATTCATTTTCCTTTTCTTACGTACAAGACCGTCATTGTTTTTGTAGGTTACGGGTATCAGGCAGACGAAGCTTCATAAGAGATCCTCAGTCAAAGCGCGGGAAGCTGTCGCCTACCGGCATAAGAAACTGGACTACCAGGCAGCTAGCCGCCACGTTTTGTGAACTGAACTGAACGTTGACCTCATGTTCAAGGTCATGCAAGAAAAAAGATTTTTCAGGATGGAGAAAATGAACAGTCGAAGAATTTCGCCATCATTTGATGCAGACCGTTCGGAAAAATATGTAGAAACTTTTGTGAAGATGAAGGAAGATAGGAGAGTCTCAATTTTTGCGGAGAAATGGATGATCTTCTGGACTGGACTTCGTTATTTCTTCAAAATCGACGGAATTTCACAGACCACGCAAACTGTCCAAACAGTACGGGATTGTGATTGTCCGGACGTTATGGAATGTTGTTTCGCGTTAGAATTGATCGTGGATTCGAGAATGAAAAGCTAAATTACGTGATAAACAGGAGAGCGTAAAATGACCGTGTGAAGTTTGACGAATAATGGAATCTGATATTTTCTGACCAAACCTTTTATATAAAATCTATAATTTTGTGTTAGTGAATAAAATATATATCTCTAACAAACAACTGTCATCGTATAACGCGAAAAAAGATTGATTCACAGCATTTCCTAGTATATGACTACAGTCGAACTCCGATGTCGATTTGGTATATACGGCCATTATGTAGAATGGAAAAGATGTTTAGCAACACGGGAAGATTGTCAGGTGTTCTGTCAGAATAAGAAGAGGAACATATTTGTATGCAATCATATTAGGCGAACAGGCTAAGATATATATAAATTTTCCAAACAGCTCTAACGTGCACAGCTATTGCATAGTAGTCGATAACTATGCACAACTGGTAATCATTAAGTTTGGAGTAAGAGTGTACCAGGATGGTTTGGTTACTACAAACGGGGGTGTGTATGATGTTACCATGTGTTGGCTATAGTTTTGTTCTTCAGATGCAAGTTTTGGACATAACTGTGAACAAGATCTGTCCTACTGGGAAAATAATAAGTTTGGAAATTGAGAAATTCCTCAAATGTTGAAGTTGATAGCTTTGATCATTTCGAAGTGTGTGTGGCGTTGCATCATGCGGTATAGGTTTGCCTTCAGATGTTATTAAATTAAATCAGACGTTCAGATGTTATTAGGTTCGTTTTCCAAGATATCGTCTTCAGGCAGATAGAGAGTTCGAAAATAGACATGACGTTCCTTAATGTCAGGAAAGTTTCTAAGCTTCGTTTGAATTGATGTATATTCTTACTGGCTCTAATTGCATGTGGGAGTTTGTTCCGAATGTCGGTAAATTTCACTAGGAAAAATTTGAACGCAGTTTTTTTTACGGGATTTAAGAGCTGTCAAAGTGAACTGTTTGTTCTTGATGTTGTATTTTGAGCTACGCTGAAAGCAAATCGCGTTTTTGACAGTAAATTTCTTGTATAGTTTCTGCGTTTCTGTAGTTGCATCAACTCAGAGTTCTTCTCTTCGCTGTTCAGCGCACGTTTTTTCTCATTTAAGTAAAGCATTTTAGTTCTGTTTTTTATAGTGTCGAACATTTTATGCATTTGAATAATAAGGGAGAAATCAGGTTTTTTGGTGTCGTGATTTCAAACTTTGGAGCTTACGTTGCTCTTTCGGAGTGAGGATCCTGCCCTTACCACGCACATTACGGCGTTTTGATCTGTCCGGGGCTAAGATATTCATACAAAAGCTGGAGTGTTCATTAAATACCTCGGTTACAGTACTAGGGTCAGAGGTAAGAAGGAATGTGTTCCACACCAAGGACCTCAACAGAGTGGCGAACATGTTACAGTTGATTAATTTTATTAGACGATAACATTATGTTCGACATTTTTACAGCTTTTAAGTCAAACATGAAGTTGACCACGTTGTGATCACTTCCTGGAAACTGTTCTAGGACGGATACTTTAGCAGAAGAGATACCTGCTTTAATAATGAGATCTAAACCGTGGTCTAGTCTGTTAGGTGCTAAAACGTGTTGGCGACAACCATTTACTTGGACACATGCGAGAAGCTCTGCTTGACTTGCAGGGGCTGTGAAAGAGGTCCAAGAAATAGTTGGCATATTGAAATCTCCACCAATTATTTTGTACTGTGTGTGCAATGTTGACACATAATTCAGTCCAATGATAAGGTTGGTCGTTATGAGTAGCGTTACGTGGTCTGTAGACGCATCCTCAGAGTTGTTCACGGGATTCAGTTGTCAATGATAGCCACAATGAGTCATCAATTCTATCAAGACACGGCTCATCGAGTATGGTTGCAGAATACTGCTCCCTTAAGTAAATTAAGCATCCACCGCCACATCCTGTACCGCGATTTTTACGGAACATGATAATCTATAACATTTAGTTGTGTGTTTAAAGTCTCAGGGCTATACCAAGCTTCAGTGACCAGAATAATGCAAGGACTATATAAGAAGATGAAAGATCTAAAAATATGCATCTTACTGACTAGTGAGTGTGCATTCAAAAGCAATAAGCTTAGTGCATTTTACCTACTCGACATCAATTTTAGACCTTGAAAATGTCGAAAACAGAAGGGTCTTTGTGATTAGAGACTTTGTTGATGTCGCTTGATCAGATGCGGTTATGGTGAGCGCATCGATGGCTAATTGAATGTCGCCTGCGTCTGAGTCCATGACAGAAAATTTTGGAAAAGTGTCAGTAAGGTGTGGTGGGACAGGGGTTATGGAAGGTGAATCGGGCAGGGGAGGCTTGAACAGTTTCTGGCGCAACAAAACAGGGTAAGTTCGAAATAGGTTGGTCATATCTACATGCACGTTGTCAGCGAAGGGATCACGGGTTGCATTTAGGTGAGCATTAATACTATGGGGGCTGTTCGTATTAAAAGGGGCGTTAAGCATGGGACAAACGGCTCTGGTGAAAATAATGGGGTTCTGGTTAATTCTTGCCTTAAAAGGTGTGTCACGGGAGAGATTGCTATTATTGGGTAGAGGCCGAAGATTGGGGATTGGTAATAGATACATCCTTTTCTTCCCTGGGTGTGGATATTGGTTTACATGCTTCTTTTTTCCCCTGTAATGCGGAGAAGGTAAGCACGGGCGACTCGTAGGATAGTGAATTAAGGAGGGTTTTATAAAGCCAGTGCTCCAGCAGTGGCCGGTTTTTGGATTCTTTTGGGATAAGTTTAAAGTTAGAATGCCGGCGTGTGCCTGACTGGTAGATGGTCTGAGCCTTACTTTGTCTGACCTGGCTACCGCGTAGACAGGTTGAGATCTAGACGTCCCATTTGAATTAATAGGTGCACATTTATTTACATACTGTTGTTTGAAAGTTGACTTCTCGACAGGGGCCGCCATTTCGTTAGGTGGATTGCTGGAACTGTCAAGATCTACCGTTAAATTAATCGAGTCGGCGAGAATGTTGTCCTTTGTTGTGTCGCTGGTGTTTTCAAGAGGAACATTAGCATGCTCAGGTGTGATACAACAGGACGAAGCTACACACTCAGCTGGATCCGATTCATTACCCTTGGACGTCGTTGCACTTTGTATGAATGCGTCCTGTGCCACACGCTTAGAGGTGACAGTGTTGCGCAATAAGCGATTTTGACAGTCCTTCTCAAGTGACGTTCTATCCCGCATAATTCTTATCAGTTTAAGGGAGGTTTTGGACTTGATAAGGTCCTGACATTGGATGCACTGTCTCGCAATTGTTTCGCTCTGGAATTTTAACAAAAGCGGGCAGCAGATCTTTTGAGTCTTCTTACGGAGACGAATGCAAGTATGTGATGCCGCGTCTGTATTAGTAATCCTCGTGAGTAGCTTCCTAATGCTATCGAGATGAAACTTGTCTGGCACATTGAATACAATGGCATTATATGTGCAACGCATCCGTTTTGTGATTTCTGTTGTCAACGTGTTGAGAAATATGCTTGCGCTCTCTAAGTTATCCATCTTGGCACTTTCCGGCACTTTGAAGACGTAAGATAGGGAGATAAGATTCCCTTTACAGAATCGAATACAGCATAGCTTGTTTTTAGTTGAGCAAGCTCAGCTTCCAGTTTAGACACCTTACCAAGTAACTCCTCCAATAAATTGTCTGGGGGGATAGAACAGTTCTTAGTCAGAGGGGTGCTGGCGGGAACCATCAGTTTATCTTCACCCCATTTAAAGACAGCATCTTTGGAAGGGCCTTTGTAAGTTTTGGGCCTAGTGCATTTGTCCTCAGGTCGTTCAGCATCTGCTTTAGAGCTAGAACAAGTTGTTTTGACACCGGTCGATCTTGTTTGACGACCGGTTTTGGTCATCATAATTTGTTGTATAAGAATATTTTTTAGACAGACTGGGACGTAGACGAAAAGTAAGCAGACTGTACGGTATAAAGATTGTCAAAAATAACAGTTATATGACAAACTTCAAAGTAAATATCCACGCAGAAATTACTTGCACTTTTCGAACCGCGTGCGGTACCGCTGATTCCGGCCAGTTCCGTGTTGTTCATCAACGCAAACGAGTCCAGGTGAAAGTAACACCAAGTGATGTCACGAACGTCACTGGTTATGATAAGTTATGCCCCACCACTGAGGTTACGTAACACTTGGATTCAGATACGCACACACAAAGAAAAGAAGAATTCTACTGAAGCAGAACGAAAAGCAACAGAGCTACAGAAAAACACTCGGAATGATGCACATAATGATGTACTTGTAATAAATGAATTCCAATAGTTCCATTTTATTTTCACCTTCTTTTGTGGAGTTGTGACTATAGGGTGCATGTAGGCTGACAAGCGAGCATAGACGTTTCTGCGTCCAAGCATATGTTGTGGCGTTGAGATTATAGGGTGGCTTCTGGAAAGCCTATGTGGTTCCACATGCTAGGTGGTTCATGTAACTCCATAAGTTTACTCAAGTCCTGGCCATTATATTGTGGAACCATCTTATGCTCGATTACAGCAAGCGGTAATTATGGCGACCAGATCACCTGGACTAAAGCTCACATTATGCTTGGAAGTCGCCTATTGCGGTCGTATCTACTTGCCCAAGGTGTCACTAAATATCTGGTGTTCCAAGTTCCACGTGGTGTTGATTATACAACCTCACAGTTAAGTTGGCTGTCAGCAACTGTTTCATGGGTTATCGAATGTACAATTTAATAAAAAATAGTTTGAACCTCAAATTGTGCGCGCTCACCATTCTTTTGTTGCTAAAACCCCTTAAATAAACCAAAGTCCAAATTTCAGCCACCTCGCCAACATATTGCTTTATCGAAATATCGCGATTCCTTAACATCCATGATAAAAGTGCATAACGTAGTAAAACAAACTTATCTATTACAGCGAGGTGGGCACATTTCATACTTTCTAAAATATTCCGTCAATTATCGATCAGAATGTATTAAAGCTCATATATTAACAGTCTGCACACGTGGGCGTTTACTCTCTGCGGTTAGTTTTCAGCGTCACGTTGGTATGAACTGAATCGTTCGCTAACGATTCAAGTTCACAACGAGTTACGCGCAATCTGATGATCCAAAAATGCCTATCTCAATATCCAACGGCAGAGAAGATAATCTATCTTCGAAACGGTTAAGATGAAGGCGCTCGAGAAGACTGGATTCAATACGGTACTAATTGAATCAACGTACATGAAAATTAAATGTCTCACCTTGAATGTGAAAAAACTTCAGAAATTGAGTAAAGAATGTGCTTGTACAACAAATCTGACAACTGGGCATCGATCAGTAATAGGGGACTATAAAACAGAATTGAATTCACTCGAGCAAATGGTCATTGGTTGGGTCGGGGCAAAATGACGGTTCACGCATCGAGAAATGGTAAGAATTTCATTCTATTCATGAAAGAATATGGAAGGAGAATGTCTTGTTTTGACAAGTAGAAATGTACAGGGCTCAAACTGAATAACAGCAAGGGAAACGGTTACGATAGCTGATGTAAGAACAAAAATGGTTAATACTGTTTATTCTTAGGGAACATAATGAAACATAGGGTCACCATTCAACACTAATGGAACAAAGCACAGCAATCTCAGAATGATGTAACAGACCTTAACAAAATCAACAGTACGTGTCACGTCGTGTTTCAAAAAATGCGGGTGACACGACGGATTGATGAGCTGCGGACATTGTTGGATCACATGAGGATATCTTATGGGTTTGGGTACTGCCATATGGATTCCGACGGAATTCATGTTGGTTAATTTGCCCTCAGCACTCAGGGAAGTTAGATTGTCCAAAAGCATGTGATGCTGAATATCAACCGAGTGACCAAAGTGCAATAGGAACTCGGCACCCAGAATTGCGGTCTGAACATCTGCCCCCAGGAAAATCCACCGGAACTGACGTCGCAGTCCAAGGTCAAGGGATGAGTGAACGTCGAAGTCGTATGTTTGGTATGCTGCGTGTAATCGGTAGAACGCTAATATCTCTGTTATCTTTTAGTTAAAAAAGAATTCATAGCAATTATAGTTGTTGAAAATTTGTGATATGTTGCAGAAATTAAAATCTTGAAAATCTGTTCCCTAGAGATTTCTTTGTTTCAGTCTTTCGAAGACGTAAACAAGAAATGTGCGGTTGTTCAATGGCATGAGAATTAATGGAAAACTAACGCAGAGTCACATTCTACGTTATTTCGGAAATATGGAGGTAAAATATAATGAAAATCGACGTCATACACGTGGCAACACATGTTTATGTTTAAATTTCGGCGTGATTAAGCAGGAAAGCATGATTATAATTTCGACAATCGAACTTTTGTTGAAACATGAGTACTAAGCTTTTTATAATACTACAAACGTGAGAAACGCCTATAACTTAATTCAACGTGGGACAATTCACCATGCTTCACAACTCATTGGTACCACTGTTGTCAACTATTCCATGGAATCAGAATGTACGCTAGCGTACATTCCAGCTGGAATGGAAACAAAGTGAACTGCTGAAAGAATGATATTAAAGAACACTCCCAGCAATTTGCCGGGATGGTGCTTCAAGGCCGAACCGAGTTAAAAACGGCCATTTAGGCGCGAAAAAAGCTTTTTCAAATTTATCATTAAATATTAAAACGGATATTGTGGAACAAATATAAATATCTTATGGAGTATAATAAAAGCGTTGTAATGAGAAAAATCAGCTATACGTAAAAATTGTTCATATTTGCACTTTTGTTGCAAAAAATGTGTCGACATTTTTTTTGACAAAAGCATCATGTTGGCTTTCCTCATCGATTGTACGTCCTGAAAATGCTTCCGTCGAAATTTCCGTGGTAGAATTCCATATCATCATAGCAGAAACGCTCAATTTTGCGTGGTTTTGTAGATATTATTGAATTTGTAATCCTCGAACACGTTGCGTTTACATTGCATTGTACGCAAAATATCACAGTAATTCCTAATTAATGTTATGCCGCCACGGTCGCTGCTTAATTATTCACCTGAATTATATGTTCAACTTGATTCCTTTATTGTATTTCCAGTGGAAAAGGGTCTGCGTTTTCACCTGGTTGTTTCTACCTACGGTATAGTGTAAACATGGATAACACGTCCCACTCTATTTGTAACAAC
>JTDE01001048.1:139653-159013 GCA_014338405.1 Paragonimus skrjabini miyazakii | reverse complement strand
GAACAGTAGGAATAGGAGAGGACCCAAAGCGGATCCTTGAGGTATACTGCTATGGGCTGTGCCTACCACAAAGAATCCGCTTCCAACCTTCACATTAAAAACCCTCTTACGTACGAAATCATCTACCCAGTCAATCACTAGGTTGGAGATACCAAACCATTCCATTTTGTGGATGAGATAACGGTGATCTACTGAATCATAGGCTTTGCTGAAATCCAAGTAGCAAACCTCGACTTTCCGGCCTTCGTCCAACCGTCTCGTGACTTCATCCATGAAATACAATAGGTTGGATAGGCAAGATTTTCCTTTCTGAAAACCGTGTTGTGCAATGCTAAGAAGGCTGTTTTCAACAAGATACGTCAAAACCTTGTCCCTAATTGTCAGCTGCAGGCATTTTCCAGCTATACTCGTCAGGCTCACCGGTCTGTAGTTATTTTGTTTGTCTCGCGGGCCTCCTTCATGAATAGCGACCACCGTGGCTACGCGCCACTCATACGAGATTTTTTCCTCCCTTAAGGAAGTCGTAAACAGCTACCATAGTGGACGCTGAAGGACTTTCTCTATTGGCTGAACAATGTCCGGATAAATACCATCAGCTCCTGAGGACTTTGAGTGCTTAAGATAGCCTAAGATCTTCTCAAAGTCTTCCTCAGTGAGAAGTATATTGGTAATTAGGCTGTGAGGCCTAGACTCTAACAATTTCGGCAAGATCTTGTCACCATCGTCCCTCCTGTGAACCCCCTGGAAAAATTTACGAAGGCGGTTGGCCTTCTGTGTTTCATCGGTGGCTGGCTTACCCTCTTTTGTCAATAGAGCTCCCGCTTCTTGCCTGCAGGCTCCCTTGAATTGAAGATGCGAGTAAGAAGGCTTCGAAGCTGCTTTTACCTTGCGCACATGGCCTGCTTCATAACGGTATTTTGCCAGGCGCTGGGTCTTGCAGGCTGCATTTCTACATCCCTCACACTTTATCCAGTTACGACAGCTCTTGTTATTTTGTGTTCCTTCCAACATATATCGAGTAACAATTAGACCCAACACGGATGGCGCATGCTCATGTCGGAACCGAGTAGACAACTGAACATGTTGACTTAACGAATTAGAATGCAACTAGTCCAGGAATATTCCTTCGAGAATACCCGTCCTGGCCGTTTCACGGTCCTAAGAGATATTCGGGGGTTGAAATCTCCAGCTACTATTAAGTTCTTTGAATCACTAACTAGAGCGTTTAGGACAATTAGCAGAACCTAATCCCCACACTGGTAGCCAGTGATCCCCTATAGACGCTGCAAATAAGCAGTCTCCTGTTATCCTCCTGAATGTAGCAGGAAATTGCCTGTATGTTCTGGGTGTTTAGTGAGAATGGGGCATCCCACTACTTGTGCTGATTGCTTACCAACAGCGCGACCCATCCCCCGGTGGAACGTTTTATACAGCGTAATTTTCATTGCTTCCCGCACCCTTCACTTCCCCAATTTTCCGCGTATACTTGGTGCGGACAATTGTACAATTCGCCGGCATGGTATTTCAAGGCCGAAACAAGTTGAGAACGGCCATATGGGCGCGAAAAAACATTTTTCAAATTGTTGGTGACTTACTGAAATGTATTTTTCAGAAGTATATGAATTTTATTTGGTGTGTTTCTACCTCTATCCAACATTTCTGTGATCTCATCAAGGAACCAAACCAGGTTAGTGAGACAAGACATATGCCTCACAAACCCATAGTGGTCCGCGGAAAAAGCTTATTCTCAGTAAGGTGCCTCACAATCCCATCCTTAATCATTCTTTCTAGCAGTATCAGGACAACTGATGTGAGGCTTACTGGTCGGTAGTTTCTCAGCTCGTGTTTCTTACTGTCCCCCCTCAGCGATGGTACCTGGGATCTTTCTAATCAATCCTCGATATCGTGCATCGCCGTCCTGGAATATAATACTTATGTAATAAAATAGATATGGTGTTAACCCACATACAAATAATCGAAATAAAAACAATCATGTCTTTTTTTAATTGGGAACCTTTTTTTCAAAACCGTAAATTGAAAAAATGAGGTAAATACACATATGAAAACGTTTTTATTTGTATAACCAGAGCTAACCACATACACCAGGTCTACAATTGCTAATTACGATTAAGCGACAGGACGGCAAGCAAACAAACATTGCCAAGTATAAGCATTTCGTTTATTCTCATCAGGTGATTACACAAAACATTAAGTTTTTAAGTTAGGAGCATGGTGGCAAACAGTTAAACGAGCCAACGTTATATGGGTGCAATCTAAGTGAGGTAAACCGTCTCACTTCCACGGCAACACATGTGACTGGCTCAGCACCTCCCGCCAACATGGGACCGAAGCTTGACACTTGATCAACAACGCCTCGGAAAACGCCAACACCTCGGGATTGGGATTGGTCAGTTGGACAATAAATGAAGTAGTGAGGTCGACTACATGACCTGGTACGATTAAGTGGTTCGCTCTCGAAGACGCCGGATTTCTGTTCAAGTGTTGGTATGCTGACTCGGTTTGAGCACCTAACTGCAGTAACAATTTCGGAATGTGCTCCGCCTTCTTTTGTCGTAAACTCGTTTTCGTTCTGCCGACGTATGATTCAAGACCAGGTAGATGACGTTTGAGGTAGTTATCCAAGAAAGAACGATCAAGGATTAGACTTGCGGGCAGAAAGTTACCAACACAATTCCGTTGCGGGATAAGTGCGGTCAATAGCAGATTTAAACTTTCGACTAACAGCACCAATATGGTGTTCTTTTGTGTAAGGGAGGTTAGTAAAACCTGCTTCTTCCGCGGTGATTGTGGTTAAGAGCTGGCCACTTGCTCGTTAAAGTGAATTACAATAGGTCTGATCGGATACCCATTCGTAAGCAGAACACTCATCAAGAGTTGCTCTTCAGACTTTTTGCGGTCGGCCGTGCACAAGTTTTCTACTCGATAAAAAGTCTTCGTACTAAATCGCGTTTTTAAGCCAGGAGCAAAAATGAGGAGAATTGTAATTACTGCCCACTCCATGTGGCTCTTCGGTGAACAGACCGGCTAAGTCTACCGTCTAACCGCCTAGAAATGAAAATATCGAAGACTTGTAGTGAGTCATCTACTCATTGTTAAGATCAAAGGTTTCGGCTAGACTCTATACAGCGACACAAACAGAATGTCCAGACCGTCCTGACCGTTTAAGTAAGCCCACTTACAGATAACACATAAAGGTGACCATTTCCGATTGCTACCTAAAACATACAACCGAAGTCGAGCAACGTTTGCTACAGCTTTATTAACCACGCGTCTAATTCCTTCTGCATTTCTCCGCCGACTTCTGTTTTGACTATCCCTAAACATTTCTAATCAATACCGGCATCTTCCACAGTATTATCTGAACCAGGCGTCCATAAAACGCAAGCGAAAACTGTACAACCTTTGTTTTCTACTTCCGCTCGAAGCTTGAAGTTTTAAATAACAAAAGACACTACATGTGGGTTAATTACGTGTTAGGGCGCCCACCCTGTGACCGTCCCAGAGCGCCTCTGTCGTGAGAAAGAGGAAAAAACCACTCGACTCAGGCCGAACTAGCGGAACTGTTCAAATCGGTTGAGACTTTTTATACCGCTATGCCCATGTGCGATCCTGACTCTTTCTCATGATGTGGTGGGAATGTGTGTTCATGACGTGCCCTATAAATACTTTGTACTTGTCGCCCTAGCCGCACACATTTTGTAGCGGAACAAAGCTTCTTATTTTGAACGCGTCTTTTAACTTGCCTTGGGAGCGAATACGGGACAGTCGCGGTACTACTCGGGACTGAGATTTTCATGTGAATTATTACCGGGACGAGAATCCGATTTTACCGAGCGCACCACTATACCGAGATCGAATCAACGTATCGTTTTGGAGGGTTTACAACATTACGCTACCACCGGACTACTCTGAACTGCTTCATCTGACTTTCATGAGAATTCTTAGCGATGAATGCATGATCAGATGAAAGGAACTGAAACTAATTCCCGTACAAACACTAGCCAGAAGAGTTCATCATATACATATACCTTGAGTCATTTGATAAATGATGTGATTCTGTTTGTTCGGACGATTGATTATTTCATCCGCTGAGGTTATTCAGTCCATCACATATATGCGCATTGATAAAAATATCAAAACCAATTGTTATTTTGTAAAGTAACGTTTGTAATATCAACCGCAAATGTTGTGGAACACAACAGCAGTAGCTTAAAATTGAAAAGTGTGACAAAGCAGTGTTAATTATGCAGTTAAACCAGTACACAGAGAGAAAATGATAACTTTCAGCTATTACGATCACAGTAGTTTGAATTAACCTCACGTTTATTACGACGGTGACGTTCTTGGCCCTTTAACCTTTCGAAGTTTTCTTACCAGTAGGTCCTAGCAGTTCCTCTTAACCTTCTTCTGTACCACATCTGTCGAAAAAGATATAGACGAAACAAATGTAAAATTCTCTGCAGTAGATGTATTGCATTTCACGTCGGCTATTTACCGAATACCAGATAAATAAAGTATATAGCACATTATTCTACCATGTGTATCACGTATTATACCTTCGGCACAACAAATATCATCCCCAAAGTGACAGACTACTTCTGTGAATTCTATGCATCACATGTTAGTTTACAACGATTTGATTCGGGGACAGATTCAGCAAGCTATCATCAGCTGTTAAATCCACATCTCCGTAATGTATTCAAGACACATCTACTCTACTGTATTTAAGCTGAACAAATGGAGTTGCATCAGTAGAGTGGATTGTTCTCCTCGTTGTAATGGCAAATTTCCATTTAGACTACGGATGCCACGGAACTTTCAAAAAACATTGACTACCCAGACTTTTCAACAACATTTCCACGGTGCACATAGTAAACTGAATCGTACTATTTGTTACCAGGGATTGGGCCACAATTTCGTGACCAATAGTGTTGCAAAGCGCCTGGATTGTAAAACTGTCGAAAGAGGCGAAAATATAGTAAACTCTCCATAATCGTTATTCGTGATCAGCAATGATTAAGCCACAATGACTGTTGGTGAATGGATATCCATAAATGACTTGAAACCTTTACCAAACCTTAAGGCAACTGAGTCAAAGCATCTGCGAAGCTGCCTTAGATCCGGCTTTGTACATCCAACTTCAGCAATTTCGAACAATAAATGTATGAATCACTCACGCCAGTGTTTTCACTATATTAACCCCCAGGTGGTTAGAATGTGGATCACACAAAACTGTTGAACAAAGAATAAATGAAATTATAACTCAGTTGGTAGACACAATATGTTATTAGGGAGTGGTAGTAATTTCTCAAGCAGCAAAAGGAGATGGGGTATGCAACATTATTGGAGGGCAGCCGGTGGGAAGATCTCGGACATCAAAACTGAGGACCAGCGCGGGTTCTGTTAGGACAGTGGAAAAGTTGTGAGTATTTTTGGTTAAAATGAAACAATATAAACGATTCTCTTGAAAACATAATTATACTGCTGACGCGTAATGTATTCGGGACTTTCCAACATCCTTACTTATATATATATATATATATACTAAAACCCAAGAAAAACAGAACATTTCATTTTTTGTCTTACAGAACAATTTCTCTGGGGCGTGCATATATACTTGATTGTTTGATTCATTCACCACAGCAGTCTTGTGGATTACAGATGCGAAGGAGTTCAATAGCAAATATCTATGAGAAACCAGTAATAGAAAAGAAACGTGAAATATTTCGAAAAGCCGCAACGAAGGAGACAATGGCTTATATTAAATTAAACGTTAAAAACAACTTTGCGGAGGCGTCAAACATTTAACAAAACCCACCTTAAAAGTACTTCATACGGCTTCCAATAATTATTCAGACACCAGCATCGAATAACTAGCAAATGTAGAACATATTTCTTCTAAGACAACCTACATTACTTCAATTGAAAGAAAAAGATGTATCCCTTTGTTCAATTCTCATTCACATCAATCTGTAGTGGCTTAATCAATAAAATGGTAAGCAATCAAGAGTTGGATAAAGCTAGAAAAGTGTAAAGGTAACAAACAGATGCAAGTATATATGTACATAATATATATAAATACAAACACGACTTGGATAAGGTTTGTACTGATAAAAATGAAACGACTCACAGACAAGATGAAGTCTGTTGAAGTTAAGCGATCGCCACACGCAAAAAGAAACACAACGTCAAATAACAGATTGGAACGACATGGATAAATACAATTCCACACGCGACATCGCTAACAAACATTAGACACTACAAGGCAAAAAGATTTCACCATGCAATTAATTTACCCGCCATTATTCGGAGAAAAATGAGAGACTGAGAGCGGAGATTCGCGTCCTTTATCATATCAAGCAGAAAAATTGAAAAGAATGTGTGTGCCTTCGAACAAAGTTACGAATGGTGTTAAAAAAACAGTGTATACAAAAACATATAAGAAAAACAATAAAAGTTGACGGTTGTTTTTAAACTCTATATTTTCCCCCTAATAGCGATAAAAGACATACGTCGCGAGATGTTAACATTTCGTTTACTCGCTTCAGTCACGAACGTAAAACATTAGAATATACAGGACATGCGGATAGCAACAACAATGGAAACAATCAACGATTGGGTTTACATGAAACAAGGATTACTGTCAGTTCCAGGACAGACAAACTACGTGAGTCAACAGCTTATGTACACACAGGACCCGACAGCGAGTATTGATTAACATTGCATCGGAGAAGGCAAGCCATTTCGGGTTCCGATTACGCAACAACACTTGGAACGAGTTGATGAGGTCAACAATGTGACCTGTTTCCAACAGGTGTTTTGCAGTGGATGAGGTCGGATTTCGTCTCACTCGCTCTGTTGCCATTACCTGTTACGTAATGGTGCGCAACAACCACTTGAGCACATGTTCAGCCATTCTTTGTCGTAGGCACCGATCTGTTCTGCCGATATAGACGTCACCGCAACTGCAAGTGAACTGATAGATTGCATGTGAGAAGGAACATTTCGGTAGGTCACGGTTAGGAATAAGCTGAGCGACACTCCTAGTTGGGTGTAGCAACCCCAATTCAGCCGAAGGGTATGTACGAGTTAGGGCGGACTGTAATTTTTGAAGTACATCAGTTGTAATATGATCGCCTTTGAAAGGTAGGTTCAAAAAGACCTGTTTCCTAGGGAACGTACTCATGGTAGTCCTGGTCAATCTTTTCTGGTTGTGAATATCGATGAACTATTGAGGATATCCGTTTGCGAGCAGCACATTATTCATCCTTTCCTCCTCTCCTAGTAAGCAGTCATCGGTGCATATCTTTTGGGCTCTATGAAACAGGGTTCGCAGCAGAACTCGCTTGTAAGTGACTGGTGCAGAAAAAGAAAATTGCAAATACTGATCGCTGTAAGTGGAATTGCAGTGCATTAAGCGCTGTATATTTTGCCGGATTTGATTCTTCTCCAAAACGTTCATTTGGCTGCTCTATCGCATACTTTGCGAAATTTAAGTCATATGTACAATATAGAACGAATATCAGCCACAATTGATCTCAGCTGTCGTATTCCCATAGACTTTCCAGTTGGCCCCTTTCGAAAGAAGCACTATACTCGAGTTTCGCTCTCATTAGAGCTCGTCAGTAGTGCATATCATCGCCACTACCGGGACTTGTACCACGGACGCACTGTTCATGAGCCAACCGTGTTTACAACTGCGTCGTTGACCTCACATTAGGCACGACCACATTATCATATTTGGACACTCCACCACTTTCGCTTTTGAGTACTGATCAGGTTGCCGATCGCCCCGAGAGGAGACACAATAACTGTCCTGTTAACTCCACTCGATGACCCCTTGACTAAGACTTCTCTCCAAGTTGAAATCAAAGAAATCATTGACATGTTGAGCGGTATTTGTTTACTGTTGATGTACTGATATGGACAAATGACACTGTCAATATGCAGAATGACTACACCCTGGACAAATAATGGTGGCGGTAGGTCATCGTATGCAGGCGATCTGTCTAGTACAAAGTGTGACATTTTGCCTTTGTAAAACATACTTCATCAATGCGTTTGAAACCACGTACCTCTTATCAAATACATTGAAACCAGAACAGACAAAAAGTGGAGTGGACGCCATAAAACTTCCAATATTGTGGTAGATATGGTCTTAAACATTCCAGTGGTCCGGAAAATTTAGTTAAAATCGCCACTTGGGTTAACCAACACGGTAGCCTCCAATTTGGGCTACTTAATGGTGTATACAAACTCTTACACTTAGATTGCAGCTATAGGTAGCATCGTGTTTACTTACATGTGTTTTCTTACTTATGGTGTGCATAGTAGCTGAAGACAAATGGTTGATGTTACCTAAAGTCTTATGTACATGAAGGAATGAACTCTAGTACGTTCACTTAATGCAGATGGTAGGCTGACAAAGTTATTATGAAATTATTACCCATGACGGATGTGATTAAACAAGAATTCACTAGTCAAATTGGAACAAGCTACATGCTTTTCTGGTTAAACATGATTGAATCTTACGAATATTATAAATTAATCTGCACTGTACACATGCACACTACTAGACAATGAGCACTATAATATATGGGTAGTTCACTGCACCTGAACAATTCAGAAACTGCGCCTCACAACAGAATTTGTTCGTTTCTGTCACAGCGATATTATCAAGTGGTATACTACCTTAATTAGAACAGTACAATTGGCTACCAGTCGTTGCAATATTAAAAGTGAGATGTGACTGTCTCGTCAATCTACCTGTATCGTGATAGCTAATGAGCATGTCGAATGTGCTTTAGGTGGCAGTGAACGATTTTGTGCGTTTAAGCGGACAGTGCGATGTGACTTCTGTGGCTAAACAAATATGTACTACATAATTCTTAAGACTTCATGTTCAGAAATGATTTTGAAATGTGGACAATATTTAATAAGCATGATATGATATTGCCAGGTTTGCTTTTTGTTCAGTCAGCATATTGCGTGGGCCGATGCTTCCATCATGAAATTTGGCGAAATCTGTTAACTTAGGTGTGACGCAAACAAACTGCTCAAGCTGGAACAGATTTGTACACTGGATGATTGAACAATGACTTTCTATTCTCCGACACCTTTATGGGCGAAAAATGAGTGGAGCAAGGTTCATCTGGCGCGTCACGTTTTGCAGCTTTTACATTTTAGATGAGACCCAACTGAGGAAAATCTCGGCTTCGGCTGGTTTTGCAACTGGGCCTCATCTAAATTATGACATTTGCCGCGTTACTTATAAGTAACACAATTTCATTGCTCAATGGTGGTGTTGGTGAATTTTGGCCTCAGCCGTTTGAGATACCTTTGTTGGGTACTCAGCCCACTAGATAATTTAGTGGGTATCTGCCGGGGAAGAACCCAATTCCCCGAAAATACCGTTTTATTTACCTTTGGAATGGCCTATCTCATTCGGTTCGAAATGACCTTCATAGTCGTCACTGTCATGTGCCACTTTGCTCCTCACGATCATTCACAGCCTTGTGCTAATTTCTGGCACCCCGCCCACACACTTCGCCCTTCACGAGCATTCTCAGCCTCGTGCCAATTTCTGGAACCCTGCCTAAACGCTCGTCCATTAATCGGGACATCACTGTACTGTCTGGATCTTTGTCTGGCCCACCTCTGTCCTTGTTCACTGATTGGTCACAAACCCTTTAAATATGATCTAGTTTGTGACCGTGTTGTCCTCGGACTGAGTCTCAGCAATGTCGCAGGACACCGCAGTTTGGGTAGGCAAATGAGTCTAAACATGAAATTTCTGGGCCCTTTGGGTGGCTTGAGGCCCCGGTGATAGACTGCATGAAATCTTTGGACATGCTGTTTTATCGCCGGTTGAAATCCAGCCGAAGCCCAGATTTTTCGTAGCTGGCTTCCATCAATCGCGCTATTTGTAGGCTTTTAAAAAGTTCGGTTGGCGCTTCTGGAAAATGAACTTCAGACTGGATAACATTCTTGTCAGTTATCACACAAAATTTGTTTTAGACCAGTAACCTGGGGAAATAACGTTGGTGAATTTGGACTCACAGGTAGTACAACTATGTTTCCCAGACCTTCCGCGGTTGTAATGTTTTTTGTTAGTGAAGGCTATCTTCTACGCGCGAGGCCTGTATCGAAAAAGTGTGGTTTAGTGATCAACACCACTGCTGCAGAGCGTCTGTTCCTGTCAAGTTGGTGTCTGTTGAAATCACCGCACACACTCCGAAGACTGGAACAGAATAATTTAACCCCCTCTATCTCTGTCCTTAAGTTCAGTCACTCATGAAGTTTACCACATTTACCGGCCTTCCAAAATAAAGCATCGACTCAAGACGATCAGTGGGGAAAGCAAATTCTGGTCATGGAGCCCCCGATGGACCGTACATAAGTGGAAAGCCGAGATCCATCACAATTCATGCACACACTGTGCGCCGACTGAACGAAGGACAAAACTGGCTAGATCGTATTATCAAACAATCGTTTGTACCAGTAAACATGTCCGTTCACCTTCCAGGTAAGTCTGTCACCTTGCTCGGTAGACGGCTTGGGCGGTCTGGTGCTACCAGTTAGTTCGACCGAAACCCAAGGTCACACCTGTTCACACACAGAACAATCTAAACCATCTTCACGTGCGTCTGCCAAATGTTGCGTGGTACCACACACTCACATGAGTCAGCCCGACTCAATTAGCCAGTTGACACCGACCTACAGAAGTCCACCATCGATGCACAGTCTTGTTCATGGGGCAGTTTTGGTTTCTTTCTTCATCACACTTGCTGGATCTCTCGTGTTCCCAAGCACAGAGTTAGCTCTGAGCTTAACGGCTTTGGCTCTTATTTCCCCGTGCATCTCCAGAGATTATGACCAAACAGTACTTCTTGATACAACATTTTGTACTCAAGTCTTTCATATATGGCATCTCTCGGCAGACCAAAAGCGCTGCAAACAAATATCCGCTGCATGTGAATGTTCAACTTACTGCAAACCAAAGTAGTGATTTTTACTCCGAAAATGATTGCTGGTTTCTCGAATATGTGCGCATAACGCAAAATACATTTAAGAAACGATATCCACTCCTGCTTAGTCTGCACTTAAAGTGTTGAATTACGCCATATCTGGCATCAACCTTTTCACATTTCAGCCGCGTTTTATGAAGAAAACTCTTCTCGCGCTACCGTTCCAGAATATATTTAAGAAGTTCGTGCCAGATTGCACACTTCTGACATCGATACACGTGTTTTGAAGACAAGGACAGGCCCTCGGTCGCGCTGCAGAGTAGACTACATCCGGAGTGAACGTATGCATTGATAGAATTGCGGAACTTCCGAACCTTGTACCAAAAGTGCACAAACTGAAAGTATTAGTGGAGGTCACCGGTACTGTTATGTGCTTTTGTTCTTCAAATAACTTTATCGAGAAGACCCATGGAATCATCAGCATCACCTACGTAAGCATTTCCTCGGGTCCAACTTCATGTACCGATAGGATTTCCCTAAACCAACCAAAATACCTACCAGTTCTGATGCGACTATGAGGTAAGAAAAGCAGCCAGCTAGAAGCGTAACGTTGAAGCTGGCTTCCTGTCAAGGGCAACACAAACTGACCCGAGTACATTATGATAATTATGACACACTGGTCCATGAGCTGTAGAGACTGGGCAAAAGGTAAGCTTATTAAGACCAGATGTAGTACTTTTCTTCGGTACAACATGCGCTGACCTCGAGAAGGTATAAGGAGGGCGTGTACAATTCAACCAGCTTGAAAAGTCGGCGGGAATTCCAATTTCCAGCGAATACCAACGTGCTAAAATCGGTGGGAAGTGAACATAGGAATATAATAAATCATGCATAACACGACGAATTCGATTTTTGTTGAAGCATTCATAGTTTGTAATTACACAATGGTTGACAAAAACGGAGTGGATGAGAGAGTGGAACGAACTCGGAACAGACGCATGCATGTACACCGAAGTAGGTCTATGATATATGACAATAACGTTCATCGTAATTTGAGGAATTTACCTCCTTGATAACTTCTACTTATCATCTAACCACATAAATGAGGGCATTGTAATTCGATCATTCATTAAACAAACTATCAAGTCTGATGTTTCGAATTAGCTCAGAAGCACCTATCCAACGTCCTTTTTTCAATACAGATCTGGAGATCACAAACATTTTAGTTAAATAAAATACACATATGGGTCTTAAGTTAGACTTTTTTATAATACACTCTGCAAGCAAGCAGTTTTAGTTCGCTTTTTATGGTCGCGCACAATGTAAATACGGAGGCTAGTGGGTTATACAATAGTTTTTGAATAGGTCGATCAGCTTTTGTGCAATCTTGCTTAACATGCTATTGGTAAACCGCAACAACGAAATGCTATGTGGCGCTTCATTCTATGGCTAAGAAGGCTACGTGTGGATGGAACTATAGACTAACAAATCAAATAAACAATGAACACAATAAGAGAATGGCAGAATTTTAGAACTGACCACACTGCGTGCTACACTGCGATTTGCTTACAAATGTCTGAGATCAGTTGTACCTGACACGAGCAAATTCGGAGATCCACTACTTTTTAAGGATACATGACAGTAGAGGTTGCGTAAGTCTATGTGAACATAACGGGCTTGGGAGGAGTGATTCACGGAAATATTTTAAGAAATGCCACAAATCGGGGAGTGCGCGAATACTTTGCGTATAAACATGGCACAAAAGGCACATTAGTTCTGGGAAATTATTGATCGAAATGTAGACATCTGTTCACAAGAGCACATCTGTTCTTACAGCCGCTGATGCGTGGTACTGCTGTTACATAAAACAATCAAGGTGATTTTGTTTACATCAGTGAATTGAATAAACCTTTGCCTCAAGTAGGTGGCTAAATAAGCCATAGTGCTCGTGAGAAGTTTTACTTGGCCATGATACTCATTGAGATACTAACGGGTACGCAATTCCCTCAGTTCATTTGGAAGACAGTAGCCTTAGTAGTGAGCAGTGTCTGGAAAAACAGAAGTTGAAATAAGTTGTCTTCCAGGCATGTCGGAATATATTGCTGTCTTTTCCATGAAAGGTCTTCAGAAAGGCTTGTGAAATGAAGCGGCTCAGTTCAAGCAGATTTTTAGTGAACTATCCAGTTCACATCCAGAAAAACGCTCAAATGTGTTGTCAATACGATACCACCAATCCACAACAACCATCGTCTACGAACCAATTAACCGAGCATTTCAGAGTACGTTGACTTACAGCAAGGAACCATGACTTGTCACCACGTTCGCAAAACTGAGAAATACCGTAAGTGGCTCGGAACTTTCAAGCCGTGGCCTCACCAATGAGGGATAACATTGTGAAAACGCTTGAAGTCGTTCGGTCACCGGTATAAAATCGGTAGATTTTCATCAGTGTTTCACTAAGTTGCAAGTCATTTCTGAAGGCAGCTTTTCACTATCTGTGAAAAAAAGATTTTGGTTTAATAAAACATCCACCTCTGGCACCGCGCTGCTTGTCGGTATCCAAGATGTTGACCAAAACCCAGTTACTGACAATCGTGGACATCAGTAGGTGGAACACATTGAGGTGATAGGACCGACCGATGTAACTCAAACAAAATGGACACACCCATGTTGGCGGGTCCAACGGTCTTGCTATTTGTGGTTCAATCTAGGTTCACCATGAGCACAAACGAACTTGATATTACTGAACACTCCTTAGGCTTAGTTCACACTATTTTGCTTCACGGCATTTATCACTAAAACGACAAGGTATTCGTTTTATCTAGTAATTGAATTCTGTAACTCTAAAAGTTTTCATTCACAGAATCTATATGAAGTTGTTTAGCTTCTCCTGTTTGTAAGCTCCTTGGTTTCCCACAAATTAGGGTGTTATCTGATGCTCCATGTTTGTGAATTTCCTTTGAAGTTGGGGTTATCTGCTTGGACTAACTCTCACTTCTGAGAAGTTCGACGGGTGGTTGTGCTTTGATACTTCACATGCCCGCAGTTGTAACGGTTAAACAAACATTGAAAGCCTAGCGAGTGAGTCAGTCGCGCAACTTTTTAAAAGTACAATACAGACGACAACTTGGCCATGTATTCATCAATGCTGATCATTCATCAGTGAATCTCGGAAACACACTCGAGTGACTTACTAATAGTCGTTTCACATGTGACCTAATGTCGGAACGAAGTGCCTCCCGGTCAAAAGAGCTACGTCAGTTAATAGAAAGAACAAGTCACCGGCCGAAAAATATGGAATTGTCATCGGTTGGAATGAACCTCAATGTCAGTTGGCATTGTAATAACGAGGTAGGAGGAGTAAGCCGGCAACATTAACTCCTATCAAGACATATGGCACCAATGAGAATTCACCGTTTACATTATCCTCCATGAGATTAGTTCACTTGTTTACTTAACGAATGTAAAATAATATTTGGGAAACTGAAATGCATTACGAGGTAGGCACTGGTTCATGTCATAGGTTGAGAAATTCCCAGTAGGGATCAGCTGTTTATCAATCAATTTTATTGGGAAGTGGTTCAGAGATGCATACCTGAAGTCACGTCATGGAAATTATCCCGGAATTTTCGCAGTTGTCTATTAGGTAGTGGATGTTTCATGTGTTGCGGTCTCCGAATACAAACTGAATGCTATAATATTTTATAGTAAAAACAAGTATGAGGATGGTATTGGTTACAACATGCAAAAATTCGTGCAACTGTCCATATCTGGATACTACGGCCGTACACTTGTGAAGAGGCTACCTGCTGTCAAGTTAGTCGTAAAGAATTTACCGTATGTTTAATGTAGCGGTCTTGCAAACAAATCATTAACTTCTGTTAACAATTGCCGGTGAATTTTCTTCTCACAGTGAACATTTAGCCAACGTGTGTTAAATTTGCTTATCGAAATACGACTATCCTCAAGTGTTACACGAACAATAACACTTCTGGGGAATATGTTGTTCTCAAAACCCGCTAAAAAGACTCGCAATCACAATACGTTCATTTTGAGTCCACGTCAAATATACCTTTGTTCACGTTACCCAAAAATAAACGGTAGCTGGGAAGCTGAATGACATACCGGTTAAAAATGGAGTAAACAAATCATCACCGATAGTTTGGAAGAGTAACAAATGTGGGTGCTGGTTGAACGGTCACCTTCTTATGATCATATAAAATATGGTTTGAAAACCCGCTGCAAATTTGGGGTCCCTGTGATCTTGTACTCTTCAACCTCAGGGTTGACATTTTATAAAACATCGAACGGTCATTAATAACTGTGATGACACAGAACATGTGACATACTAATACAACGGAATATACTATCATTGTGCCGTTCTGATTAATGTATCCCAAAAAGACCATTCGGTGCAAGTGGGCAGTCAACACGCACGTTCTCCTCCTAATTTAATAGTAACTGCCACTAGAATTAATACGCTGGTTACAGGCCTTCAAACGTCAAGAACTGTCGAAATTAGTCCAAAAAACCTCATTTATTGGTTCGGCAGCCACGTTTTGCCATCATTCAACTCAATTGAAGTGCTCGAATTGGTGTCCGAAACTGCGGTTGCTTGACGCAGTGACCGATTATAGATACAGGAAGATTTGGGACACCAAACAACTGGTCATCTTAATTATCAAAGGTTGCTTTTGTAGAATGTGACAATGCATTAAACCATTGATGCGACTGTATAAAAACAATCTTTGCGGTGAGGAGAACACGTACACAGAGGTTTAGTTGTACAATTTGTAAAAATTTGCGGCCCACACTTCAAGCTCCGCACAATGGACATTGCCACTTATTAGCTGATATGTATGAATCCTTTGAGGGAAACGCGGTCTTGTAGCATCTTAGGATAATTATGCAATGTACGTGGTAGGGTATTAATCCCAGTGCCAACAGTCCATTTCAGATGCCTACCGATCTACTCAGTACCTCAGTGTGTGTAAGGTAAAGTTATATACGTGAAACGACATTTTTCATTACAGGCCCCAGCGTAATTTGAACCCATCACCTTCACCGCACATTAAAATTCGATACACTGAATGTAAGCACCCATATCACAACATCTCAGGTTACCCAATGATGAGGGTTTCATTGAAAAAGTTTTCAAATTTGGTCAGAATCTTAACTGTTCTGATCTAGTTCAGCAACGGCTTCCGCATCAACATTGGCAGATTAATTGAACTTCGTCTAAAGAATGTGTGTAAACTGACTTCAGTATTTGTCAATTTCTAGAATTCTAAACGTTTTGTTAGCAATATCACCAGTAATAATTCTACAGGAGATGCTTTAGTCGTTGTGTCAATGTTAACCAAAGTCCGATGAGTGATTACGTGGCATGATAGATCACAAAATGTTCCTCTTAACCAATTTTCTGCATTGAACTACCTACAACATTGCGACGTTGAATCAGTAAGCTGCAAATTGTCTCGTCTATTTCCCTCAAGATTTATTGCCGCTTTTAATATCCAGGTAATGCTTGAGACTAAGCTATATGGCTAAGTATGCCGAGGAACTGGGAACAATTGACAGCAGCCAATTTGTACCAGTGCATAGTGCAGAAATTTTTATACACCGTGGTGATTACGAACCATTAATCATCAACCCGTATTTGTGACAGAAACAGCCAAAAATAATCGGCAACAAATTTTTCCTCAGATTCACAAGATGCCAGCCAAAGATTACACTGTGACATTTTATAGTTCAGTGTATCAGGAAGCTACCGATGAGAGACTGAAAGCCCAAGTCCCACGGGTGAGTACATCGTTTCCTCCGGCGGCTGTTAGGCGTCAGCCTTGCTAAAAGGTAATCGTTGAAAAATGATGTAACATCGCTCTTTATAAGCCAAATATAAAATTACAAGCAACGGGGAAAATAAAAACTTGATAGTTTGTCGTTCACAACCTACGTCTGATAAGCAGGTCCAAGTACGAGTCCAAGTACGTCATAAATTGTACCCATGAAAAAATACCAATTAAAACTGGCATTAGACCGTTTCACTGCACTACCTCTCCAGTAAACTCTTGTCAAAAAATGCTTGTTTTTATTTCATATAGTTTTTGTTTATGACCTCTTAGTTCACTTAGATACGTAGGGTTGATCAGCTCCTTTGTCATCTCTTCGGTAGGCAAATCCAAGCTATTTCGAAATAAGACTCGACCATTATGTTTTAAAGGTCTACTACTATTGTCTTCATAGAAGTCTGCGCACGCCTTAGTGAGCAATGTTCTTTTTCAAGATCAAATTAAGATGCAGTGTTAAGGTTTCGAGCGATATTTGAACAGCAAACCTGGAAATTGTTTAAAAAGCGTTTGTGTCAATAAGAGGAAAGGTTTGTTTTATTGTGCTTAATGTACCCAATACTCTCTTACCGCTTGTAATGATTATATGAGAAGCACGATTTACATGAAAGCCATGTGCCTAGACCTTTTTTAAGGATCACCTTGGAAACACTCGTAGCCATTTGCACGTTGTGTGTTAGGTGTACGTAGCCAAGACTGCCACCGATAATCAAGTCTGCACACTTGTCACCTACAGTGAGAAAGCACAACTCCTTTGATAATGGTTTGACTGTGTTGGTGTCAGCACGTGGTGTGTGGAACTTTTACATTTTCAAATCATCCATAAAGAACAGAGGATTCGCTGAACAACAAGCATAAATTAAAATAACAGTGGTCCCGAAATTGATTCTCGTGGAACACTTCCCGACAGTAATCGCGAAAAAAGAGAGGTCGAATTAAACTCTACTTCAAAAGGTTTCACCGTTAGGAAACGATAATTACCATCACCTACGGTGCCACAGAGTTCATTTGTAACCGAAGTGATCCCTGCGGCACCAATCCAAACGCCTTAGCCAGATCATAAGTGATACCCAATATAATGTTGTGTTCGTTGGAGATCACTAAACTACCTGTAACTAACACCGTATTGTCTGTGCGGGTTTATTTGACCGGAGTACACTCTGTGACATGAAAATACCTCGCTCGAACTAGTATTCCATGATCTTGAACAAAATGTTAAGTAAGCTGACTGATCGACAGTTGACATCAGAGTAGCGGTCGTTAGGCTAATAAACCAGGGTGTCCGGAGTCTCTTTCTATCATACAAGGATAATACCAACAGTCAAGGTCGGCATAACAAAATTATATAACGGCCTTGTCACAGGGCAAGGCGTTTACTTCAGTAATATTTGATGAATCCTGGACCGGCTCATTAGAATGTATACAGCTTTCAATGGTGCAGGCAATGTTAGAATCTGCCCCAGACCATCAAATGGAACTCTACGTCAGGTACCCCAGCTTTTAAAACTCAAATGTAAGGACTGACAGACTGTGCAATATGCCTGCCAAGTTTAATAAGCATCACACTCCCACACTGAATTAATTATGTCCAGTCGCAAGTTCATCGCCTCGTGCAAGCGATAAAAGTTGCTTGGTTACAAAATGCTTTCTAATTTAAAATAGTGAAAAAACACCTGCATCAGAACAGCTTGTTCAAGGAAATTGTATCTAACGTGAACTAGGCAAGGACTCAGTAGGCGACCAGTTCAGTCATTCAGTTATTCAAACTCAAAATGAGTTGATAAGCATTCAATGTTGTATCCTGTTGAAACTCCGATGATTGAATGTATAATCATGTACTAAAATGCAACACTTCAACTCTGGCTTCCAAATGCGAAACACTGCCGATGGCATGAATGAATGATGAGTGCACTCCATTGTCTCATCCTCAGCAATAATGGCTAGGATTAAGGATGGAAATAGGGTTCTGAGAAGCATACCAACCATTTGATTGTTGTTCATTTTGCTGCTGGTGAACACTGAAAATTTAACGCAATTAAAAACTGTCCATACTCATATATATTGATATAATCAGGAAGCGGTCGAAAATACAGTTTATGTCTAACCATTTTGTGTACAGACTGAAGGACGAGCTGCATAAATAACAGGTTTTCAGTCTTGTTCCAAACACACAAATGATAGCTGTTGATGTACTGGAGGTCAGAACCGGTCAATGTTTGATGAAATAAGCCTCAGTATTTCACTGGATTTCAGGAAATTCAATAAATCATGTAGGGTCTTTCGTCAAGTTTTGTCTACAAAAATCATGGGCCGACTGAACGGTAAGCAAAATTTCGACGGTTTTTCAACAAGGAGTAAAAGAGATCGCAGGAAAAATTACGAGTCATTTAATTTGGTTGCCTTTCCGATTACCACTTAAAGTTCTCATCAATTTTCATTTGGCCTTACCCCATCAGCGTAAAGAAAACTATTGGAGAATGTGAGGAGTTTGACAGTTTAAAAGATTTTCTGAATTTGAGACAA
>JTDE01001048.1:125693-139553 GCA_014338405.1 Paragonimus skrjabini miyazakii | reverse complement strand
AAATACGCTTACTAAGAACACAAAGAGCGGCATTAGCAAGACAAACATGGACATCACTGACGCCTTAAAACTTGTGGTTCAAACCATAAATCTCAAAGACAAGAAACCATATTAAGTGACTTAGTAGAAATATTTTAAATTTGTAGATAGAAAGCTTTCCGGTCTAAGTGAACAGAATATCACCCACAGATACGACTGAGAATGTTTTCAGGTTTTTTCGCACAACAGATGCTTTGTAACACGTACTAATTCATATTGTTTTGCTTAATGTAACACAAACCTAGTATGGTTCTATCATACTTGAGACAACTGACAGGTGGTGTTGCATAAAAGTGAAAGTCAAAAAGAGTCAAAATGCTGCTTCCAACTGATTGATCTACTTGCTCATTCACTCACTTGTAATCTAATCTTGAAGAAAAGTTTGGCCGAGCCTCAGAGGCTGCAAAAAGAAATATATTTTTCTATACTATCGGGAGACTATTTTACTTCAGTATTGCCAAGCATACTGTCACCATAACTTTGCCTTTGAACACATTTTCAACGATTCCAGGATATTTGGTCATAGCTCGTTAGTAAATAGTGTTAGGCAAACGCACATTCCTTGAAGGCATTTAAGAGGGAGCCACAACAGATCAGACCTAAACGTTAACAGTTAGTCACCACTGAGGTGTCCGTTCTCGTCGGGAAGACGAATAACCAAATATCTTTCAAATGGTTGCATATTTTGTTTTGGACACTGTCACCTAAAACCAGACAGTAATATTATCAACGTCAGATTGCTTATTTTTTATTGAAGAAAACCGTTGATTTATGTTGATAAAAACGGATAGATGTTGGTGTTAAACGAGTTAGTTGAACATTTAAACTACTTAGCCACTGTAAGTAAAACTGCAAGTAAAACGAATTCTGCTCAACATTATACTTTTACAACACTACGTTTCAAAAAATGTAATTCGACCATGATTGCTTCCAACTGCAGGACACAGCGTGCAATAACGAATTTTGCGAGAAACAGGTTTCGCGCTAGGTTTCTGAATAGCTAGCGATCCGTTTGACTCCGTACATACCAATAATCTAATGCTGATAAGCCATTAGATTGTGAGAGTTCAACTTGACAAATACGTGCTTCCTCATAAGGCAGTTTATACCATTGTATTTTTATATGGAGCAAACAGGGAATGGAAAACGGGGTACCCTTGAAGTAATTATCTAAGCTATACGGATTTAGGTTGTCATGGAAGCCGCGTTACTGGATGATCAAGTGTAGCTGCGATAAGTATGTGGGTGACAAACGGAACTGAAACTATTGTGAAGGAACCAGCACTAAGATGAACGAAATTTACCCCGTTAGCCTCCATATTAGTAACAGGGAGGACAAGTTCTAGATGAAGGTTTTTAGTATCGATGACTAGGATGTGGTCAATAAATTTCTAAAGTTTACGATGACCACTACTTATTCTTGGCCGCAGCGGCTAATTTTGGCGATGACAAACTCCCCATACCATAAGTTGGCGCGTTGGTTAGTGGCTATTCTAACTCCACTGGAACAAAAATTTCAGGCACACTCTATCAAAGATTCTCTGGAATTGATTAACGACTTGAACAATCGTAACATTGCTGATGAACTGATGTGTTCTGTGGACGTTCAGTCGCTGTTCACAAACGTCCCTCTACATGAAACGACTGACTATATTTGTGAGCTCGTTGAATCGAACCACATTACGTTGCCACTGCCAACCAATATACTAAGAGAAAGTTTGTTGCTCTGCACTGAGAATGTCAGTTTTAGTTTCCTCGAGCAATCCTACCGCCAAATAGATGGAGTGGTCATGGGAAGCCCGCTTGGTCCCATCTTAGCAGACTTCTTCATGTTAAAAATTGAGCAGGAGCTAGCAACCGAGATAGCAGGTTTGTCATACTACAAACGTTACGTCGACGACACACTGATATTCAGTCAATCCAAACAGGTAATAGATAACTTGGTGCAACGTCTAAATAGTTGTCACTCTAACCTGAAGGTTACGTGTGAATTTGAGGCCAACAATTGTCTGCCATTTCTAGACATACTCATATGTCGCCGAGAAGATGGCTCGATTAAAAGAGCTGTCTATAGGAAACCCACATGGTCCGGCCAATACCTAAACTTCAACAGTTTCACACCGATCCAACATAAACGAGCACTAATAAACACACTGTTCACACGGGCAAGACGAATCTGTACTCATGACAGTCTTGCGGAGGAACTAGACTTGATCACTTCTGTCTTACAATCTAACGGTTACCCTAAAAAGTTCACAGAAAGGTATAGCAGACAAAAAGCGCCGTCCGAAGAAGTGATCACTGTAGTGAAAATGAGGGTTTACATAGAGTTGCCCTTCAAGGGTGACCATATCATGCGGCAAACAACACAACGACTGAGAAGTTCACTTAAACGAACATATAACGCGGCTGAACTCCGTGTACTCTCTCGGACCCAAAAGTTACCAGTGCCTTCAATCAAAGGAGACCAGCCTATCGGTTTTACCTCACATTGTGTTTACCAATTTACATGTAACTGCGGTGAAAGTTACATAGGCAGAACCGAAAGACGTCTGATCTCCAGAATGAAGGAACACTTGCCCAAATGGATGCAAAAGTTCGTGTTACCGGAGAACGGCAATGTTGCTGAAACACGTAAACAGCCAGTTTCATCAGTCGCTAGACACGTCCTGACCACTGGTCATGCTATCAATCCAGCTTGCGCATTCACAGTTCTGTTGCGTCACTCCAATTCAAGATTCCTGTGATTTGTTGAAGCTGTAGCAATCAATCGCTTCAAGCTAGCTCTGTGTGTTCAGAAAAAATTGTTTGTGAACTTGACCCTTCCTTAGACCTAGTGACTTATCTTAACCCGCTTACTGATTATCAACCCTCTGAATTGTTTGCTACAAAAAACCAATCCATGTTATTGTAAATTTGGTGCTGATAAGTCAATACGAAATGCTTGCATCTACCAGTTTTCGTATTCCGATTGTTTTGTTCAAACTTCTGAAGGGAACTAACTGTTTCGAATTTACTAAACTGTTTATTTTCTAAATTTTGCTTAATCGTATCTTATTTTGACGTGAAATAAGAGTGCCACATCTATCACTTCTACTGAAGGAGGCTGTTTAAATTTAACACCATACATGTTTATCTCTCACTTTTACCTTCACAGTGACCTACCAAGCACCGTCTTTTTGAAAGTAGATATATATTAGAAGTTTGATTATATCAACTGTCATCAATGTTGCATTTGATAGCAACAACTGAGGAGTGACAGATGAGATCTTTGTCTCCGTTTGAGTATAGTGAACACCCCTAGCGTCGCCCGCAAGCAAGCTTAGCTAACCTATCTGATCAGAGATGTCAGTATTGTTTGACGTGTGGTTACTAGTGCAAGATTAGCGTATTCATCTCGTGAGGGATTGAACTGAAGTAATGGCAAAGATATGCTCTAACGGTGGACTCCAGCAGGAAGGAAACTAAAGTCTGGTGCTTCTTTTCTACAACAGCCTGCAAAAGATTATAGTCAAATGTGAGTGTAAGTCATTGTCAATCAACCAAATCCCCGATTACTTATCAGTAGATGAGGCATTTTAAGCACGACAGTCTGTTACCATATGTACACAAACTGCCAGCAATAGCGCAGTCAGTACTCTAGAAGTGATTGTTTAATTAAGTAATCTTCCAAGCGCCAAACAAACTGGGTTTGGCCTCATTCGAATTACGATGAGCAATATGGGATTAATGAATTTGTACGAGATTACTGGACCATCTCTTCTGAAGTTATTAAGGACATATAGTGAAGTAATCTACGCAGCTACTACACGCAAAACATAAACGTCTGTGCTATTTAATTAAGCCATTTAAGCCTTTGTGACTGCTGCAAATAGCCAGTTCTCAAAGACTGTCTAACAACAGGAAATTATCCTGGTGTCAATCGGTAATTATATGCGAAACTGTAGTCGATTGACATATATTTCATGCCAATCAGAAGCAACTTTATAACCCACAATCTGCTTGAATTAAGGTCACTGAATCCCTTGTGTCACGGGTATTTGATTATTGATATCTAGTAGTCAAGAGAATCAAATATTTTGCCTTAATCTACACTGCATCCAGAGTAATTTTTTTGACTGACAGAAAATGTTCTGGTCGCCTTTCTAAATAATATGCCTGTTTTGGACAGTGCACGCTTTTAGCCGTCAGCCAAAGGACACAGTCTTCATTAATTTCATCCCCCTGACTAACCACTTAGCTAATTCATATTCATCTTATTCGTCTAATACTCAGGGGATTTCAACTGACTGTTGAAATGTCCATTCTCTTGGGAATACTGAGAATGCGCGTGAAATCTGTGTGAGTATGATTTTTTAAATTGTGAACACAACTTTACTGGTTTCTTCTTCAGCTGGGAGTTTGGTAACCAATTTGATACAGGTAGGAAATCGAGTTGCAATTTAACCTAAGTAATTTACTAAAATCTGGCTTAATTCGCTGTGGTCGCTATTAGAACTGTAAGACTGTATTCACGGAAAAGAATTTAGAGGTGTTTATACAATTATAAACACCAATTTTTCACAGTTATGTCCTTCCGTTCACTGAATTTATCTTACATTTTTGTTCCTTTGCAAAATTGAGAATTGATTGTTTGTTTGTTTTACAGAATTCGTGGGCGCTCGTTTGAAAATCGGGCAAAAAGAATGACGGTAAGGCAATAATTGTTCTTAGGAAGTGCTATCACTAAAACATGTTTAGTCAGTAGCACTATTCAGATAGAAGCAGTTAATTGTCTGCTGAGGCATTAGGTTGTTTTTGCTATCAACCTAACCGATTAGGCTTTGCTTCGGCTTACAGCAATCCCAACTGCGCTATCGATGATACTGCAATGGAAAAGTAGTAAGTTCGCTTCACTATTGATCAGTTCCATCAAACTTTGCGGTACAACATGTATCAGTTGAAAAACCAAGCGTTTTACAAGAAGGAATTACAAACTTCGTAATGCTTGTCCTCTCCGATACCACAAACAATATTGTCTTGTCTGTCTTGTTTAACATACTTGGCGGCGTTCACCAACCGACAGTGGGAAGTGCCTTATAACGTCCATGTGGTCAGTCAACTCGACACAGAAATTCAAGCCTCATTGTGTTTGTTGCTTTGATAGTCACATAAGACCACCTCACCCAAATTAATATGCCACAAAAATAATTCGGCCTAACGTTGGGGATGTCTTGGGTGAATGTGAACATTAAATTTACCGCCAGGTTGATCGTCTGCTAACCATTGCCTACAAAATCTACGCTTCTTAACACCATCAAGCGGCGTTTGCTGTGTGAACTAACACCATACTATTCGCTTAGACTTTAACAAATGAAATCCTACCGGTAATTTACTCTCCAATAAGTGTGAGAGTGAATGATAACAGTCGATCAAAATCAGTTAGCTGATGAGATGTGAACAGGAGCGCAAAGCCAAATCTACAGGAGAATATATAAGATCATTGAGCACGTATACGGCTGTTTACCGAAAGAGAATGACAAGAGCTTCAAACGCACGTAACTTATCGCTCAAATCAGCCACCTCGACTGTGACAAGAATCAGTCCTACCTGCCCAAATGTCTGTTTTGAAAAGTATTCTAAAACTGAGTTTAAGTTGGGTAGACAAACAGATTACCTTGTCTGTTCATGAAGATCTGACTGATTCCTTCACTCCTCTACTTCCCATTTAGATTTAGTCTGATTAATGACTATTGTAGCCATCAATATCGCACTTGTTGATGGCGTTTCCTCTTAAACTCACTGCAGATTTTCTTCAATAACGATGAACAACAAAACGGTCATTGATTACTTTTTAGTAAAAAAAACCCAACAAAATAGATACAACAACGGGTATCTCAACGAGGTGGGCTGTTGTAGACTTCGCGTAAATATTTAATATACATATATATAGATGTGGCACTTTTATTTCACATCAAAATAAGATAAGATTAAGCGAAATTTAGAAAATGAACAGTTTAGTAAATGTTTGAAGATCGAATGGTCAGGTCCATGCCAACATTCGCTATATATTTCGCATGGTACATCTAACTGGTGAGTGATTTCAAAGCATGTCTATATCGCTTGAACTGATAATATATATTCTTTCCGTTTGGGAAACTAGAGAGGACGCTCAAAAATAATGCTGAAATAAGTCACTAAGATTTTTAAAACGGATCCTATAACATCATACGGCAATCATGTGAGCTTTAACCGTGTATCTATCGTATTTGAAATATTCCCGAGAATGCGAACAGAGTGGCTTCTGAAACACAAAAACAACTGAGAACAAAGGGGACGAACAATTTCTAGGTATGCATGCGATTGAATCGATCATATCTTTACCTTGAAATTGACGCTGCAGTAGTTCCAATAAGTTTTTTGGACTGTCTTCATTATAGAAAAGTTTCTATTAAATTTTGTTTGTTGCACTTACTGCATGTGTGCTGCAAATGTAGAGTAAGGAGTTAAAAGCAACTAACTCGAGTGTTCACCAGTTTAGTTAACGTTTGAAGGAGGTCTCCGATTTCCTGTCCAACAGTGCTGGATGACATGTTGAATAAATCACTTAGAGGCTCCTACAATATAAGAGTGGGAATAGTGACGGATGATAAGCTGGTCAACAAACAGCCTGTTGACGATTACATGCGTACCAAATTTTACGGATTAAAAATTTAAAGAAGGACTTACAGTGCATATAAACGTCCACTTTTGCAGAATGGCTAGAATATCCGACTGATCCGTGCAAATAGTGCATATATTCCTGCCATTTGTAGACATGATGGTTTCCACCAGTTAGACTGTAACAGGTTAACTGACTGGGTGGGCACTGTGTTCGTTTGTTGGTTGGTACCTGAAAGTTCTTCAAGTTCGTGACAAATAACTTATATAACTAAGTGAAATTGTCTATGCGAGGTAAATCAAATTCTTGTGCAGGCGTGTGCCTGCCTCACCGCGCCCCGTGCAACCCAGCCGCTAACACCTCGAGGAACTGGTAAGTAAGTCATATGATAAGCTGACCGCGGAATTATGACTAATCTCTGGGTAAGACTGAAAGTGCATCATCTACATCATTTGCTGGAAACGCTCTCGGACATGGTAGTGTCATTGTTAATGACGAGGTTGCATCTGAGAGGACGTTTGCTGCCTTGAGCTCATCTCGTTTTCTAGCTTTTACTAAAAATAAACTTGTTTTCTATGCTTCTGTTGTTTAGTTTGCCACTGTCAGTATCAGTGACTGTCCAAACTATAGTACTCAAGGATACGATTTAAATCTAAAATATGTGTACTGGTTGTTTTAAGCATCAATCATCTCAGCCGATGGCTCCAGAATAAAACCTTCCCATGACCGGTTATTCTTGTGCAGTTCGGCCATTTGGTATAGCTCATAACCGACTTTTCTTTCTGTGAACTTGAACTCATTAAATAACTGCGTAACTCAACAGTAAACGGATTTTGCCGCTTTTAGTGGTAGTTTTTCAAGTGTTGCTTGATTCATTGACTTTGCATCTATTTCCTGGTTGTACCGCGAACTTCGAATACTGAGAATCCTTGTGGAACTTATCAAACCAATTGCTACTCTCGAATGTTTGCAGCAATAATACGGTCTCGTTATACTCTGAAAGTAACTGCAATTCATTATTATTTTTTCCTTTCGTGAAAAATTAATGTTCAAGTACTATCTTTGTCAGAACAGGACATTCATTCAGTTTATCTCAAAGCTCCCTCTTCTTCCATTTATCCATCATTGATTGTCCTGGAACATTCGGCACCAACACGGTATATTTAAACTGATGAATGGTCGCTGAAAGCGAATTTCGCATCGTCCCTCGTAAGTGGAGGAAATTTTAGGCGTTTGAGAATATTGAATATATATATATATATTGAGTTTGAACTTTCATTCAGGTCAGTCGTTAAAAAACAGGTAATTCTGGCCAGTACGTCGCCTCTGACTTTGTAAAACGTATGAAAAAATCATTTTTTGCTTGAGATGTAAAGGTTCTCCATTATCAATTGATTGACTGGAATATCCGAATACTTACCCCGAAGCAGGAATAATGCCGTAACCAGCAACTGTCTTCAATAATAACAGAGGCTATATGACAAGCATACAGAGTCTTAATGTTCAAGCACTGTGAGAGACATTTGTGTTGAACGGCACCGCATAGTTTTCTTCAGTACAATTTCTCTATTTCCATACGTTCCGTTGATGCAGAAAATAACCTTTTTATATGATCATGTTGACTAGACAAACTGCAGAGTATGCTGGTAGTTCGAGAAGCTTACTCAAAGTAACGAAGATATCCTCGGATCGGGATTGGAGCCGGTCACCAACAGTCCATCACTGACATTATTGTTGCACAATTGGCCAACATCGACCGCCCCATAGATGTTAGCAAAACACTAGGAGTTGTTTAAAGAATTACCACCAATCAACTTGGATCATTTGGGAAATCATGTGATAAGACTCATTTATCGAATTCTGCGACATGTCTAATGAAACATTCTGGTGAAGCCTCCGTACATGCATTTGTTTGAGAAAAAATAATGAAAAAACTTGTTCGTCAAATCGTAACTCAAGTGCAACATTATACTTACAGTAATGTCTTATGTCGGCTTTGCTTCGTACAAAAGGTAAGAATCCAGTCGAAGCGTCCATCATTTATGTTGCGTGGATAGCCATGAAGTGAAAGCAGGGATTATGACAGTTGCGTTGATCTAGTTGTACATCAGTACTTCAACGAACAGAGTATCTTTCACTCTAAACTTGAATGAGTAAACGATTGTATGTCAATTAATATAGAAAACTGGCTTTTCTTTTGCGATTTACGTGCGCAGTTTATCAAGTTTCATGCTTGGATTCAATCACTTCGCCTGGTGTAATGTGACTGATGGTTAAAAGGGCAATAAGATCACAGTTGGCACCCTCTCTTGAGAACATTCCACGGAAACACACTTAAAGCTTGATTCGTCGTAATTGTTTAGCTATACTAGTTATCTTGAAACACATTAGCATATTACCTTCAACCAGAAGCACCTGTTGGGGAAGTGTAAGAGTGTTCATTTGGTAGAACGCTTTTTTAATGGACGTCTTAATGTCAGGAAATCCATTTAACTTGGGTAAGACGCAGTAACTAGAAATTCACTAAGTAAAATCCGTCAAAATAATTGTATCATTACCAAAGCCATTCTAAGTAGCTTCAACTACTACAAATCCTTCAAAAAGATTATTTTATCGCTGAAAGTCAGTCTTCTGTTGTCATCTGTGGATTTCATGCACCGACATTCCGCTTGCTGAAATTTCCCTGAAGTTTGAAAACTCATTCTACGGGATGAGTCAATCAGTCAATAACCTCTGAACGGTGTTGAAGACAGCTACAGATATTCGGATACAGCATAGTTCGTGTGAAAAAATTCATCCATTATGGCAAGGACAATTTCTTCTGTGTGGTGCACTGTGTTTAAAACCCGATAGCGATTGACACTAGTCAGTGAGCCGCTAAGACTCCGCAACTCACAGTTTTCCTTCATAGGACTTTTTCACTTTACCGTTGATGGAAAAGACGAATTTCTATGAACCCTTGACATAAGCTGCGCATGGATGTTAATCAAAAAATTAGCCTTTCTCAAGCTTTCAAACTGTCACCTGATGGTCGCCGGTCTGATGGACACCTGACAAAATCACACTCGCGGGCAAATGCTTCCAAAATAAATCAATACTAAACCCGTACTTAATCGATTGAACTATGGAGCTGCTCGTTTGTATCAAGAAGCAAAACCATGTTATATCCTAGATCAACTTGAAAGCCTTTGGATAGGTTTCTGATTGGGGTGTAGATCAATTACTTGCTTGTCAAAGATGCGTGAAAACCCTATTGGACCACTTTGGGCTTTTCAGTGATCCGATATAACCTTCAGTGTTCAAACTTGCTGCGTGCAGTCCTAGTTCTTTAAATACCGTCATGTTAGCATCATTTTCTAATTTTTTATAGTGGAGTAACACCGGATTTTATCACTAAATTACTAGGATGAAGATCGTTTTAGCTAATGTATACGAAACGTTGACAGTCAGAGAAACGAATTGATGGATAAACTAACTAGAGCTGTTTGGTGTGAATAGATTTAGATCCCTTCATACTAACAGCTTGCGGTAGCTACGATAAAGACTCCAAATAACCAATTCATAAGGTTTGTTGATGATCACTGTCAGCCTGCCATTGGAAAATTACCTTAATCATATATTTAGTATTGTGGTTTGTACTATGTGTTAGCCACGGGCACAACATGACTCATTATAACTTCGGTTTCATGCAGTCCAGAGAAAAATACTGTGAGCACACATGAATGTTGCGAAATCCTTAATAATTATATATGACAGGTTTTACTTAGAGGGAATTCAGGCTTGTCCAACGCCTTAGCCATATTGGATGTACTTGGGATTGTCACTAATATTGTGTACCTGTGAAAAACAAAGTTCTCAAAGCAGGTTGGTGTAGCTGACGGTTGCATGAGAACACTTTGATTCAAACAAAGTGAAGTCAAAATAAACCACTGCGCCGCCACACAAAAAGCTAAAATTTGATTTTTACGCTGGTCACTTCGGTATGGCAAATACCGTACAAAACCCCCTATATCAAATAGACATGTCCGGAGAAGACAATCTTTCCATTATGGTGATCTTTCTCATAATAACAGCTTCCTTTTTAGGGTGATGTTATACAGTCCAGCTCGTTCGAATAGTATTTAGTGAAATACACGAAAATTTCCTGTACGTTTACAGAAAATATGATTAAGAAAACGTTCTCTACAAAACACGCGGACGCTACATAGTTTCAGGTTAGACTTCAGAACGATTCCGGTAGAGAAAACAGTTGATTTTTTTAATTTTCGAATGAGACTGCCTATTCTGGAAATACATCTGAGGAGAGTAATCTGCAGAACCGAATGACATGCGTTAATTGCAGAATACCATGTTAAATAGAAAACTTAAGTAAAAGGTCACACTGTAGTCACGAGAACGGTTTGCGACTGGGTCAAAACCCCGGTAGCCGCTGGTCATCTCATTAGTCCCAGATCTTTATTGGCGTTATAGTTAGTCCATTTTTTTCAACTCTTTCAAAAATTTCTGAGCCGGGCCTCCCTCTACTGTTTTCTCGCCAAAAGTTCCAACTTTGTGTAATGCAGCTTAGTAAATCGATTTAAACCCAACTTCCTTAATAGCATCACTAAGCGGACATTTAATTGAAAGCATAACCAACTCCAACGCAGTGTGCCCGGTGGCCACAGAGCCATGAATCAATCGAGAGCACAGAATGCTGAATGTTCACCGCATTAAGGCAGTTTACATATAACACCACTAGGAGAGTCAGTTCATAATGCTTGTTATGTGCAAAACAAAATTTATCGTATTGGACCTTACTGTTTGTTTGATTGAGAGAGGAAAACAGTCAAAACAATCCAACTGGTTGAAAATGCGATAACTCACTGGTGCTTATTTAGTTATCGGTTAGTATCCCTGGTCATCCAGACGGAAGATATTGGAATTTCTTGCCAACTGTCCTTGTTAGCATAGACTGATGATGAAATGCGTCAGCGTTAATTTCAAAACAAGTGATTCTTCGTTGGCCTGTTAATACAAACAGCATGTTCGATATGAAGGAGACTGGCTGCATCTTTCCTCAGGACAATATACTTTTAGTGCAAGATGTATTACTGGCAGTAACGTTTGAAACTGTTCCTATAGAACACGTAAAAGCCTCAGCTTGCTAACGAAGCTAAACTGACACTACATGAGACGATATAAAAATCCGCCCGATAATGCAGAATAGTAATGGCTACAATGTTTAGCGATCTTCATTCTTCGTTGTATCTGTTAGTTACTGGTGCATATGGCTTTTTACTCTTACACAATCACCGCGATTTAACCACAAATTTCCTGTTTAGAAAATCTGATGTGTGATAACAAGAAGCCAAATAGTAGACTAAAGTCTATTTTAAGTAGTCTATCAGTTCGTGACCAATTTTTACAAGGCCCATCCCCATATTTTTGATGGTGTACTATTAAAGTGTATCTATTGACTAATCACTGTGTACTCGCCCAAAATGCTGAACATTCCAGGGGTCTGTCACAACTTCCACAAACTAGTCTATTCAGAATCAATCGGCTTAAGTCTATCAAACAACCAATACACTCGGCTGTTCTAGGATGCAGAGGTATGTGCATCGAGATGAAGGTATTTGACATTATATGATCACAAAAACTGGTCTGTTAACTTACCTCTATCTGGACAACCGCACTTATCGCTTATCAGTAAATGGAAGAGCTGATTAAATCTTTTGTTTCTCCCGTTCTCATTTGCCTGATGGCTCCTTCACCTCATTTATATGCACTTGCTATTACAGAGATTTATGTGGTTGTAAATAAGATTCATCGATACTTTCGATTAATCTATTTCCACAGATGAGCACTTATGAGAAGCTTTTTAAGAAAACTATTTTGTAGTTTTCTCAGAAAACGCATCTAAAAAATAATTTTATTTACCTTTCTCTATATCAGTCATAGCCATTTCATTGCTACATAATGAGATTAATGAATCGATATATTATGTGAAATTTTTTAGTTGAAAATGCCACGTTTCTTCTGACCGACCTGATAGGTAGGCAACCCCTTCTTTACGGCCACACAAATGCCACAACTGAGCCCATAAGAGATGGATCACGCCATCCTCATGTTTTCAAATGTTGTACTTAAACGACAATGTTCATGACACTATGGCCGGATGAGAATTTAAACTGACGTAGTTACTCTCTTCCGATCACAGTTTGTATGCACAACTAAGAAAAATACACCTGCAATCTGTGTGAAAATTTTTCTCGTTTAATGATATGGCACATTTTCCCGACATTTCACCTACCGGGAAGTAATTTTCTTAACATTTATATATAGCATTTCGATTCATGACTCGAAAACAAATGAAAGTGAACAATAGAATACAAAACTATTCGACAAAGTCAAACTCTGTTTTGTCCAAACAAGCAAGGAATGCGGAGGAAAATTCTCTCATATCCCTAAAATCTCTTGTTGTCTGTTTTCAACCACCATCATGCAACCGTGATGGCGAAAGGTTAAATCTATCATGCGGACGATAAATGTCGTTGGGACTGTCAACAACGCATACATTTTGTAGAGAAATTGTGCACATTCTTACATTCTATGGGAACCCTTGTCGTCGGACCTCAAGTTACATATGTCACGAAGAAAAAATAACGCAGTTGAGGTGATCCAAAACTAGCTTACCAGGTGCACAGAGAAGGAAACATCTGGCCAGTTGTCAGCTCATACCGAGTTTGTTTTGATAAAAGATGCAGTCGTAAGTGTGGAATCAGGGCTGTAATATCAGAAGCAAGTGAATTTTAGATTGATGAAATCTGGTCGACCGTAAACGTGTGGCCAGCATGAAGACAAAAGTAACCAATCTGAAATGAAATGGTTAACGGAACAAATCGAGCTAGATAGTAAGCGTTACTCACAGTTAAACCTACAACAAACGAGAATTGACGGTCAATAGCTTTCGTGCACATAAAACAGCTTGACGACGGTTGATAAACAGGGTTACGACACACTTGAGGAGTTTTGAATTGTGACCAGTCATCAGAACCATAAAAGACCTGTGGCCAATAAGTGTCCTGTAGTAGATGAGGTGGTGTCTTGTGTTCCTTCAAATGTCACTTATTAGCGGATAAGTTAAGGCAACTCCCAACTATTTTGTGATGTGCTCCTTGTCCCTGGTTCCAGGCCTTCTG
>JTDE01001048.1:15827-125593 GCA_014338405.1 Paragonimus skrjabini miyazakii | reverse complement strand
GAGTGTTTTCGCAACTGCAGAATAACTAATAGGTACACTGGCTAGTATGAAATATATGACTACTTTTCAACCGCGGTTACATGTAATCTACTGGTTTGTGAGAATTCGTCAAGCCTTACTGCAGTAAGTAGGCGTTTCGACATGATGCTGACCATCTTTTTGCAAGTGTTCATTGAACTGATTTTAGACCAAATCCCGAACCAATTCAGTTTCTCAAAGGTTAAGTTCAAAAATGTCTTGACAAAACAGGAACATGATTTATGGCTAACAAAACGGTTTTGATTTGGTTTTCGTTGGTTTCGTATCTGCTATTGCACATTTTTATACAATTGTGCCGGACTGGTTTTGTGTGTAATTAATTAACAGTCATACTGAACTAAAACCTGGACTGTTCGGAAATGAAATCCACAAGTAAACCACAGATACGATTAGGCTAGAATGTTTGCTACGAATGTTGCGTGTGATCAGGAGTGGACGGTAATGACAGATCATGAAATAGGTGCTGAAAAACAACGAAATAGTGACAGATGAGATTGAACTGTTGTGTACATAAGACAAACTATGCACATGGATGTGGAATTTTATCAACCCCTATCAATGTGAAATGTGAAGTTGATTGCAACACAACATCACCCCATAAATAGTGTAAAGTATTTTAGTCTCGTTGATAAGTTTATGTACATTTAGGTTTAAGTTGAAACGCTGAAGAAACGGCGATTTTTATTTTATTGAAAGGCATCGGTGTGAAAGTTATCAAACGTCAAAATAAGTAGCTTATGTACCGTGCTAATTTTTTGATCGTTAGAGCGCAGTTCGGAGAAACGGTTCGTTACACACGATATACAGGGTAATGAAATCAACCACCTAGATCAAAACCTTCACGCAAAATTTGATTTTTAACGGATGATGAACTAGGATGAAATACCTGTATACATAATTTGAAATAGTAAACACTAAGACTACATAATTTGGGGTAAATACGGATATCACATAGTATGATAATATTTGACGGTTCATACCTGATGGGCCTCTGGTTAGAAAACATGCAGTTTATCAGAAATGTTTGTTTCCGACGTAAGAAAATTGAAAACTTCATAGACTTGCAAATTCCCCTATATACATATCGGGGTGTTAAATCCGTATAGAACATATTGCTAACGTATTTCACCCAGAGTCAAACCAATTGTGACAAGTAAACGTTTGCACACTTATCTCAGTCGGTTAACAATGCATCTCACTAAAAAGCTTTGATCAACTATGAAACCATCAGACGGATTTGTGTAGCTTTTATTTTTTTAAACATGTATCCTGACAACACATGACTCAAACATTAGTTCAGTCGGTCACCACCCAACAATACTTGGTTGAGTCCACAGTCCATGAGTGGATGAACAACTCCCTTTGTTTTAACTATAAGTCGGCAGCAAACGTAAACTGAGTTCAACAAGATGCGTGAAGTAACATACGTCGATTAAAAATAAAGAACGGTTGGCCATCAACCAATTGTGCCTGAACGTATGTGACATTGCCAGATGACAATAAAAAACGCACGGTGTCGACAAGTTACTGAGATTTTCGTCCCTAAAAACCAATAGTGATAGAAGAGAACGACAAGGAAATCGCTCCAATCGAAGCAAATACTCACTCACTTCATCCGTACCTGTCGCAAAGCAGTGACATTCAAGAAATGCGCCGAACATTACTATAGAAACTACGTAAAGGGAAATATGAAGGTATCTTGGCTGGAGCTGAAAAGACTTAACTTCATTCATCACAAAGGCATGCACGGTCGTTTGAAGTAGACCAGAGTTCATGTCCCCGTGGCAACCCAATAAGGATACGTGAGCTTCGTTCATATGAATACTTCCAGCCTAGATGGCCCTAGCAAATGTGAATGGTACTGATATGATTTTTGTATATTCTGTACTGAAAGTAATTATTTGAGGCGTAATTTAAAAATGGTGGATGAACGGTTTGTTTTGAAAGCAAATAAATACTTAAATTGTTAACTTTCCATACACGGTGCTCTACACTAAAAATAACGTGTTAGATGCATAGGAGAAGGCAACCGTTTCGAGAAATAAAATGTAGCTTAATCCATTCTACTTTGCATAAACGTGCATTCTTCTTTGTGGATTGCGTATGCCAGACTGTCTGATCTTAATTCCTGACCTGAACCCAATCGTCAAAAACTGGAAAATAGTGGTTCGACAAATACCATGTGAAACTTGACGAAAGCCATAGACCAAAATGTGAATAGTCACAGTCTTACCTATCCTGATTTATATGTGGGTAATCCACCAGAGGTTCACGGCGACGTCTCGAAATCAAACGAAAACAGTACATTTTGCGAGCTTCCCTCGATAGACTGGGTGCTCAACTGGTCATCCTCCTTTCTATGTTTAGTCATACTATTGGCCGAATCAGGCCATTAAGCATTATGAAGTGGTAAAAGTCCTAACGATAGTATTGTAATGTGAAGTAGCAAAATTTTATGAAAAGCTTTAAGCAGCCGAACGGCTCGTCTTACAGCGCACATACGTATTGTCATTTTTCAGCAAGAGAACATCCAACTACACGATGCTTTATCGAATATCATTTCATATTACCGGTGGGACCACAAGAATGTTTGTCTGGATGTCGTGTCAAAGCAGTTTTTTGTTCTCCACGTTTATTGGATGAACAAAATGTTTATATTGTCCGCATTGTACCAAAAATCACCAAGGAAAATGGAAAAAGCCTCCTATAATCTAAAATGCTTGATAGACCGTTAAGTTGAAAGAACATATAAACTGTGACCTCACACGTGTGCAAAAGAAGGCAGAAATTCATTATTTTACTGGCGTTTACGTGAGATCTGAAAATACATGAACAGTATGACAACTTGGAATCTCCTCATGTGATTATTTGATTGGTTTGGCTATAGTATGACCAAAGCAATAGACGCATGGTTAATTGGGAACAACCTGTTACCCTCTCTTGCTATTTTATACTGGGTTTTAACTACCGGAGTTAGAATGAGTGAGTGCAACATCACCATGTGACCGTCCACTTCATGTTTTAGACTAACTACGGTTTTCTCCGTCTTCGAAAAGTTGACTATAACGGAATTTTCAGCACAAGTTTAATATTCGTTTTTCTGCACAAAAATATTGAAAGTGAGATGGTCTTTTTATGATGCTGCAGATGCCAAGTAAAATTTGTTTGGTGTTTGTGGTATTAATGTGATTTTCGAGATTATTCCTTCAGCAATGTTTTGTCACCATGTTTTGTAACGGTGTTAGTGTAAAGTTTCGTAGAACAACTTTTGTTTAATGAAACTCCCTCTCACTGAAAATGTGAGGTGATCGGATTTCAGCAATCTAGTAGTACTGCAAGCATGCTTGTAACTGATTTGTTCTCACTTGAGACGGCATCCTAACCGACAGATATATCGAATATAACGGCTTCCAACCCAATCACAGGCTGCTTCCGAAATCTTGTGTTTACCCATAATCGCATATAGTAAGTATTATCAGTGGGTAACTTCATCTGCGCGTAGGGAAGTTGTTGTATTACGTTTTTTCAAGTCTTATACAATAAATTTAAAATAGCCGTTCACTTGTAAGAATATTGACTTCTGGTCATTACGTTTTACTTTTAAGACGCGTTTATTCATCAGTATGTCGTATCACCCACGTTAAATCGATTTTGTTGTGTGTGTACGAAGGTTAGTACATCACAGCCGATGTTACTTGTTACATAAATTCATTCTTGCTCTGTCTTCTCCTTTCTGTTCACTTCAATGAATGAAGTAAATTTAAGAAATTTTCACTGAAGCAACTCAGTGAGAAGTTTCATGGTGTTTACCACGTGAAATTCTACGTACTAGGCGGCAAACAGGATGTGGCAGTTCGTAGAATGTCACTTAAACGAGCGACAGAAAATACGATATTACACTGTGTGTTTTAGTTTCGGGAGATGTCATACACACGTAAGTACTCCTAAATGTGGATAATCTTATTGCCTGACCTGATAATGTCATATAAATCCCGCATTCATGAATGGATTTCCTATAAAATTCTAGAAGTGATAATCCGTCTTTACGAAACATTGAAAACTCTAGATCATTGGATTACATGTCGGTAAACTGTTGTCCAATAGTTTGTGGAACGGCACTCACTCCGAAGTCAAATGTAGGGACAAACGGCAGGAAATTGCTTATGCACAGACGAATGTTCCACAAACAAATCTCTGTGAGTGAAGCGTTTTGTATACCTTGTTGTTATCTTAGATGACGAATAGGTGACATAACCTTCAGCTTAAAATTCTATGCTCCCACTTGGCATATCAAACAATAGTTCTTCGGAGTCAAGCTATGTTTATAGGCCCGTTCATCTCCTCATTGCTCAGTATATTCACTGCATTTCTGGCGTTAAACCTCATGACCTGGTTTTTGATTGTATTCCTTATTTTCACAAACAAATTCACCACAAATTAGGTAAGTGCGCTTGCCGAAGTATTATGTGAAAATACTTACTTTTCTTACATAGTTGAATACCCTGTACTCAACATGTATCTTTCTGTGTGTTGTAGCCATTAAGGTTTGTTAACATCTGAATAAAGTTAAACAAAATGTGGATAAATACTGATATTAATCCCGGAGGTTATTACTGAGTTAAATGTATACCACACTGTGCTCACGATTATGTGAAGTAACCTCTTGTAAGATAATTTCATATTTGGTGTTAACAAATAGGGTTTAAACAAAGCAGTAAGAAGACGGACAGAGGTAGATGCTAGCATTTCGTATTGCCTCTTCAGTACCAAATAACAATAACCAGGAACATATATATGACACTATTAGGGTGGGGGATTAAGAAAATAAAATTGGCGCCAACTCACACTGTATTTATCAATTTGTGTGTAACTGCGGCGAAAGTTACATCGGCAGAACCGATAGGTGCTTGAACTCTAGGATGAAGGAACATATGCCGAAATGGGTTCAGGATGTGACTGCACAGTCTACTCCCTTCGTCCCGGGATCACGCAAACTTCCGGCCTCGTCTATCGCCAAACACATGTTGGCCACTGGTCACCGGATTAATCCTGAATCAACATTTAGGATTATAGTGCGTCACACTAATCCGCGTTTCCTGCGTTTTGCTGAGACGGTCGCGATTAGTCGTCTCAAGCCAGCATTGTGTGTACAAAAACAATTCTATGTAAGTCTTAGACTCCCTTGGACCTGATAGTTTTGCGTTGTTGTTCTCCACCTAATTTTCTATTTTATTTTCTTAATCCCCCACCCTAATAGTGTCATATATATGGTCCTGGTTATTGTTATTTGGTACTGAAGAGGCAATACGAAATGCTAGCATCTACATTCACAGTGTACTGTGAATATTCACATACCACTTTAGATCATTGTTTACCGCAAGTTTTGGTCCAATAACTGACCGTGTAACAGGAAGTAGGCATATATCTCTCAGTCAAGACTGATTTTGCTGATGATTACAGCATGTAAAAGTTAACTGATAAATGATTTTGGTTGCAAAAGTATTTTAATCCACTTAAAGACAAGGTCATGTCTTCTTCTGTTATTCAAGTTAATCTGAAAATCAGTTATGGTAGTGTGCATGTTCGAAAGTATACGATTTGTAAAGTTAGCTTGAGACGAGCGATATTTTACAGTCAGAACAAGATTTCAGGTTGCATTTGATATGTGTAGTGAATGAAAAGAAAGAATAGTGTATGTCTGCTTGCTCTAGTGGGTAAACTTAAAACCGGTAAGTAACAGACTAATGATTGACAGTTTTGATGATTGATGACTGTATAATCACCAAAATGTTACTTAAAATCCTATCAGACTTTTCACTTAAAATATGATTGCGTGGGTTCAAGTATTGCCTCTTCGTTCTATGCACTGTTCATTCTGAGGATGTATGTGAAAATGTAATTCTCTAATCTAGATCTTTTAATGGCTATTTTGGAAAACACATTAATCTGAAGGCATTGAAGAAGGTTTAGATATATTTTGGACTTATGTTTATTCATTACGATGGTACTTACGGTCAGATATGGCCAGGTATTGTCATTTTTGATAACTTTATACATTGCCTCATATTTACTTCCCTGCGTTTAATCACATTACTGGAGTGCTTACATTCTGATAGAATTCCTTAGCCATCGAAACGTTTTTGATCCGCAATATAAAGATAGAGTTGTTGAATTGGGTGATTGTGGAAGTATAACAAAACTAGGACAGATACTGCTGGACAACCTATGTTTGGCAGATGAGAAGTCATACACAACTAAAACGAAGAAAATTGGAAAGTTTCAGAAAAATGGTGTTTAGGGAAATGTACACATTTCCGGTTTGGCTTTTATTGATCGACAGATGGCGGGGCATACAGTACACCTGCATAAACACATGCAGTAACAATCTCAGTTAATGGACTAATACCATGAAAATTAGTTAACCTGAACTTTGTGCGATGGATGGAACCTGTTTCAGCCTGCAATTTTATTCGTTTTCTGAGAAGTTGTTGTAACATTTGTGGTTTGTCTGTATATTGCCTGTAGTTACACGGTAGACCAATGCATCTTTGGATAGGAGTTCGTCACTGCTTCAGTAACTACTAAAAGATGACGGTTATAATTATGTCACCTTGATAAGAAAGATGAATACTTAGAAGGCGATATTTAGTTTTCAATGAGGTCAGGGAAGTTAGAGGAAACTGACACAAATTAATCGTGCAGCAATATATAATGATGGATGTGTTTTTACTCTGCGGTGAGAAAAGATGTGGATGTTTTGTCATTGGTGACCTGGATCACTCAACTGTAAGTATCTTACCTCAGCTGTACAATTGCTGGTTTATTGTGGAAGCAAAGGCTGCAAAATTTCACCCACCTAACCTTCTCGTTTGTACTTTCAAAACTTATTTATAATCGTCCGCTTTTTCTGCTCAACGTGTGCGCTTACAGGAAATGGCCAGGAAACAACGACAGCCGACTAACCCATTAGTGTGTGTAGTTCAACTTGGGTCACACCTGCATGATGCGACGCCTTTCGATAGTGATTGAAAAATTTCAGGAGACTTTAATGAATGTAAATCCATGGTCGGAATATCTGTCTGCATGATTAACGGTTCGTAGCACTTGGTCCGCTTAATTCTCGTTTGTCATTGTGGTAAGCTTTGTGTTGAGATGCAGTGTGTAACCGAATCAGGTTGATCCGTTACTGTCCAGCTAATTTCCTTGTTGGCCGTTACCTCCATCTCTCTACGATTCTTATTTTCACGCCGGTATTTTTGTCGTTATCGTAGTTCACCCTCAACCACTCAAATAACGAAGTCGTGTCAAAAGCGAAATGAACATGATGATCGATACTTGTTACTTTTGGTAGCTGCTGTCTGAATAAAAGAAGTAGATGAAACATGTACGTAAAGTTTGTATTGCGCTTTACAAACATCCGAAGTACATACCCCTATCCACGAGTATGAACCCAACCTCATAATAGCAAGTAACGTGTTATAAACTGATGAACAAGTTATGACAGACGCTAATATAGTGTAGACGAACGTGACTTCGTTAACCCGAGTGTATTTAAACAAAACGCCTGCGAATCAATCACATTGAAATGATGCAAAAATTTGGTGGTCAACACCGTGGATTGTAGATCCGAGGAAAGTTATAGTCAGCATTACCTTGACGTGATCAACTTACAAAGGTGAGAAATTCAAGTCAATTCAAAAGTATGGGAAGATTTCTTGGAAACCCGTTTCTAGCATTAGTCTGCTTTAAGCAAAAAATGTTAACCAGTGTAAGAAAAAGGAACATATTCCGCTCTATTGTAATTGCACAGTTGATTCCCAACTTACGCAATTTTTATTGTTCGCCGTGAGGTTTTTTAAAGCATTTTATATTCTAATGTGAAACGGGGACTGAGTAACGCTTCAGAAAACAATATTGTACCGTCGATACAACTACTCCTAACAAATACTTCAAACAACAATAATAATTTCCTATTGAAAACAATGGTGATTTTGTTCCCTGGAAAGTCTGTTGTCCTGTGGGTTACTTCGAGGTACAAAATAGAAGATATGTTTACCAAAAAGCTGTTGGCAAATTGTCATGATCACAAAATTTGATCTATCCTCTGAGAAGCTTTTATGACAAAATCTTAAGGAAACTTACGCTTTTTCGGCACTAGTGGAACACCTAGTGGATAATCGATTTGCCTGCAAAACTGCGTGTGGTCAAATCAACACAGGAATGCATGTATGCATACATTTTAGTAATGTTTCGCAAGAATGACATGTGCTTTCTGTGTTTCAAGCTGGTTAGCCACATATGTTCATTTAGCATGCACTAACCGATTAGACAAAAAATGACTAGGCATAAAATCCTAGTCTAGTGATGCTTAGTAAGGTGGGGTCGCAAAACATAGTCCAACCGACTTTGGTTAGTTAGGTGAATATGTTTTGTATGTTGCAAAATCAGCGCCGAACCATTCACCGATATTATTTTTCATTGGTTATAAAACCTATCTTTTCAAAGCAACGTCTACTACAGTGGAAATTTGTTCTCAAACAAATTTTGATAGTGTCAACAATTTAACATCGTTGCATGGTGCCAAGTCATACACATGAATGATATTATTAATCATTATGATGATTTACAAGTAATCCTTTGAGATTATTAGAAGAGACAAAACAGATACGTATGTACTGATTTCAATTTTGCAACGAAAACATTTTAGAATTGTCTACCGTACATCAGCTAGAATGCCAACTCAAAAAACTTACCAAAAGTTAGCCACAAGACAGTTCTGTGGGGCATGCAACAGTAAATTCGTTTCCTATTGGAAACACCAGCGTGAATGTGAGATTTTCATTATAAAAGCAAATACATACCAGAGGAAACGGTCCGCCGTGTAACAGGTGGGTCAACAGATAGAAAGTTCCGGCGGGAAGGCCATGAAAAAGCTTATTGTATGCGCGTCAAACAAACAACAGACGACCGTAGATGCCGTCTCTCCGTTACGCTTAGTTGACCCGTACTCACAAGGTTCTGTGGCTCGGTATGAAAAAACTTATGTGATCTATGATCACTGAACAGAATGATGGTTGGAGAAAACCAGCTATTGAAACTAGTCTAGTCAGACATCAATTGGAGTGACAGCAATGCAGCAGTACTTGAGCCTATACTCTTCCTGTGAAGTCCGAAGAAGGAGCCTATTTCGTTCTTGTAGACAGAAGTACATATGCTGACGTACTGGATGACTTCAGGTCATTTTAAACTCATCTGTTGCATTCGACTTGTTTAGTTATGCCAAATTGTAGATTGTAGTGTGTGAAACTGTTCCATATGCAATCGTGCCGTATTCCACCTCACATTTTGCTCATGTCCATGAAACAGCCTTTGGCTTTAATTGGTCGTCAGTTTCACCCAAGCCTCGTGCACATACCGAGTGGGGGAAGTTAACACTGAGTGTATAAGAACATGCACAAGACTGGTAAGAAGAGAACAACAGTGAACAGTTTTGAACACGAATGAGAATCTGTGTGTGCCAGTGACCAACGGAGTGATACTGAATTGTGATATAACTCGTAGTATAAGCTAACGAGTTTGCATTTACTCGGCCGTTGTTAGCTTTAATCTATCGTCGAAAGCTATTGTAAATTAGTGGACAGAAAATAGCAGAGTTTCGGTAAATTTCCCCTTCAGGGAAAACCTAGTCTTCGGTCGGCAACCATTCACATGTGGTTGTCTGGTCCAGCTAAACTTTCCGTATGAGAATTACTGGACTTTTAGGCGTTTCACCGCCAACGTTGTAACCGGACATGAAACATCCCCCGATGTTTCGAGTTTTGTCACTGTCAGGCGTTCTGATATCTAGTTGGACTAGGGTCAGTCATGTGGTCCCTCACATGATTGTTCCGAACAATGATGACAGTTAACATCACACCAGTTTGGAAATACGGTTTACGTGTGAGCGTTGATCAGCTTTACCTAACCGTGGCAAGCAGTTTGTCTGTTCATGATTGTCTACCGTGCATTCGAAATATTCCCACAACTCTCACGCTGGACAGGTCTCGGCAGCGTGATGTGTCTGATTCAACTTGTGAGTACTGGGATTTGACTGATTCACTCGTGTGATTAATTGGTCCAACTCATGACGTTTATTTCATTCTGTGTTTCGCTTGAACTGTTATTAAAAGTTCGGTACGGTTAGCCGTTGCTCGGCCAAACAAGAAAAGCGGACCATAAGCAAGGTCGTTCAAATCTGGCTGACCCACGAGAAATACGCACCATTTTTTCTTTTGACCCCTCCAGTGGACCTGTTACAGTACTCTGGCTAAACAGACAATCATAAAACCGCACAGCATCCGTGGATACTTTACAACGTTATGCACAAGTGTTCGCTTATTTTGCACAGTCGGCTAAGGTCACTACTCCTCAAACCAACTATAAATTCGTTGTGTCATAATGACATTCTAGGAGTTAATAAACTGAATCACTCCAATTAGTTCAAAAAATCCTTTATGATCTTATTGTGATTGATCATTTTTTCTACCCTCAAATACTTCAATGAGATTACTTGCCCGTGTACTGAATGGGTTGCACTAGCGCTTGAACATGTCATCCTGTGCAGACCGAGACATGGGTGCCGGGTTGTTGTACTGATGACCCAAGGTAGTACGACGATTCATCTTGATCTCTGGGGAAGACATAATCAATAAAAGAGGGTTAGCTTTAGTATCTCCAGGCAACCTAACGTAAAGTGTAACGGGCCCAAATCAAGTACGTTTGAGTCTGTGACAGATTAATAAACGATTTATATCAATATGTGCTGTCAGTCGTTTCCTATGGCGCAAATGTTTAATTATGAGCAAAAATAGGTGGGAGATAACCTGAAAGTCTGCCCCACGGAACTACGCACACAGTCCTTTGATGGGTACTTAGCGAAGGGCTAGATTTTCTATACCTACAACCAGCGTTTGCTTTCGGTGATTCAACAGAAAACGTTATAAGGATAATTATGTTGAGTTATTGAACGACGAATCTGTCAACTGTCACCACTAGTGGACACACCCTGAACGGTTTACTGTTAGTGTATACTAGCGTCTTTCGGTCGTCTTAACTTGAACGTATGCATCTGTTCAACGAAAAGAAGTTCGATATGCATGGCTGTCAAGAGTATGGAAGATGCTGACATACTCTTTGAAACCTAATTTTTTACTTTTACAGAAAGACTGTTTGCAAGCGCTTCATGATGTTTGCGGTATAGTTTAAAGCACAGTCAACTGCGACGATTTTGGTCACAAAATTTATGGTGATGAAAATTATGTATATTTTCAAAATGTATTTTATTTATCCATCCACATTTTCAGTAGAACATGTGATATGAAAAAAGAGGCCTTTATCGGTTCGTCTTTCACAAACTGAGATTTGGATACATAGGACGATGTACATTGTTTCCTTATAAGCAAACCAAATTAGCCTTTACTAGTGATGCTAAGAGCAGTCCAGCTCCTCAAAGAGTCACTCCAACTGGACGCTAACCATGCTGTTTATTCCATACACAAATCCTAACAACAGTGTTCTCTCAGTTCACTGAAAATTAATGTATCCAACACAAAGTTTCAATGTCGTTCGCTGACTCCTCCCCTCCCCATATCCTTCTATTCAAAATAGTCATTTTACCTTCTTGATAAGCTGTCAACTTCAGGTTCGTTTCCGTTTTTGTCCCCCAAGATGTCTGTTACATGAAACTAACCACTCTTTTAGAGTTTATCGTGTCATCCCCGTTTGAGCTGGAGGTGACTAAACGTTTTTTGGATCTCATTAATAAGAAGTATGGTGGTAGGCTCCATAATTTATTAAAAAACAAGGATAAACAATCTATACCTCAGTTGCAGTCGAACCAGTAACAAAAAGTTGCCCTACGATCTGAGCTACGAAGTCACACCGGCAATTCTGAAACTTCATAGTTGGACGCAGTTACCCATCCAATCATCTGTGTCACATGGGGTCAACAAAATAAACCAGAAAAATACCTGCCAAAGCAGGATTCCGCAAACAATTCACGCTCTTTTGTTATGTACTCATCAGAATGAGTTATAAATTGATATGCTGTTAAGTTATATTGTCCCACTTGGTTTATATCTTAGGTAAGTTAGATTTTAGTGGAGTGCCACTAAAACATGTCAAGATCTATATTTTGTAGAACATCACATTGCAAAATGAGTTCTCTACCCGTAAACATCACCTACGGTAAATAACTGAACGGATTTTACTGAATGTTTTTTAAATCGCTGACTCACCCTGCTCTTGAGCAAATTAAATGAACTAAAATACATTGGAAAAAGTAGGCCGTAGTTTGTTTTTCAGTCTCGTAATGCAATTCAGTTTGTTTTGTGTGTATCGTTATCGGATGGCACATTTTTATCCATTAATGCCAAACCAGTTCAGTTGAATACTAAAAACATTATACAGTCAAAACTATATATACCACCCCTGTGTACGTTAAACGTTCTAATTTGATGCTGGTATGCAATTATGAAACATGTCTTCTAGCAAAAGGTGCATGCCAGTTTCCCGCTGTTTTCATTATATATAATTGATAGTGAACGAAATTTGAACGGGAAAATCTACTTTTTTCCGTTCAAAGAACCAAGTGTTTTGAGCTTGCGATTACCACCTTCTATACTGCGAATTCACATGTCGGTTCTACCGCGTCTAGGTCCAACCAAAGAATCTCCATTTCAAAAATTGGTACAAACGGAAGATTCACCCTTGATCGGTAGATAGTCTAGGAAGAGACCAGTGGTAGATTAAAGTTCCTGAACTTTAGTTTTACTAGGCAGGCATAAAGCGTGGGACTTATTGATCCGGTTATTTCGGTGTACTCGTCGTTCACACTTCACCTCCAACCCTATTTTTTGCACATCCTCAGAGGACCAGATAGTTTTGAATTATACTTGACAAAATTAAGCCTAGCAAGTTGTTTGATGCTCGTCTTGATGTTCTGAAGCACTTACTTACTGGACTGCCTTCATACGTGTTAGACCACAAAACAACCCCTGATTAGAAGTACATTAGTGCAAACAGAAAAAGCCAATCTTTTTTTAGACCCACTGACCATAAATATCAAGTGGTTACTTACCGGGATTGCTCTCAGCATTCCATTGGATTGATACGGTTAGTCTACTATGGACGAAGCAAATGAGTCAGCTAGTACGTGGTCTTACTGAGTAGACATAAACGATCAGTGTTTAACAGGACCACAAAGTATCTAGTCTGCATTTCGCTTTTAGCTGTATGCAATGATACAAATTCTAGTAACGCCTTGGCATGTGCAGCACAGAAAAATGACGAGTTAGATTTAGAATAACTATATTGAATGTTAACAGGAGGGTTGTACTTTCGTGGACGACGCGCTCAAAGAAGCATGTCTAAATCTTTCCGTCTTCTACGGGTGGTTGGTCGAAAGTAACCATTACTAGTGACGACAGAGTACTTACGACATCAGTTAAATTAAACGCGATAAACTGTTGACATTGTTACGCACGTTTTGATGACTATTATTTGGCACCCAGACGTAGCATACCAGTGTCCCTTTTGACGGAGAAGCAGACGGAAACAGCTGTGGACTGTTTGGTTAAACTGTATACATTTTTGGTGTCATATATAATTGGACAGCATTTATAGACGAATTGAGACCCACTTTGCGTAATCGTAGTAGTGAATTTGGAGTGCAAGTACGCGTGACAGGTTGCCTGCAAAATATCTTTTTGCTTGACAAAATCCCCGAGGACATGTGACTTTACCGTGCTTTGCAAAACGTACTATTCATAAAAATACGCTGTTCCAAGGAATAGTTACCGCATTGGTTATATAACTTTTGTCGGGAGTAACACGAGTTAGCACAATGAATCTCGTTGTGTGTCTCGTACGGATTATGGAATAGTAAAAACGCAATGAAAACTGAGATTTTAGCTGCCAAAATTAGTCTGAAACTATATGAACCTAGCATTGATGTATAATGTACTTACAGTACTAAAATGTATTTATAATGCGCTTTTACTGAGATGCACTACCCAACATGAGGCAACATGTTCTCGTGACTTGTGACGTGTCTAATAGCTAGTGGTTGTCTGAGTGCAACGGTCAACATTAAGAAGCTTAAACTGTAATAACGGTTTTCAACAATGTACATGACGAAAGCTGTAACAAAAGTCCGGTTCATCAGTGAACACTGAGAAATCCATCACTACTCCACTCACAGAAAAACGAACTTATACTATGTGGTTATAAATGATGTAAGCATGTCCGGCAATAAACAACTCCTTGGAATCACTGATCAGTTGAGTAGCCTTTCACTGGCTGAAGACAATTGTGATCCTAACAGTTATAATTTGGAACTACATATAATAGCATGAGTCTGACGGTGAGGAAGTGAGTTTATGTCTCACATTCATTATGTTCGTTGGAATTGAGTTTGATGTGAGTATGTTCCTTATTAATTTTCCATTGGAAGATTTAACGGAAACTGTGCAGCCAGTGAAGTGGCTGAGAAACGTCACTAACTCATCGCGTCAAAACCATAAAATATAGCAGACTTTGCCACACAACGCCGATACCAGCCACTTCTTTTGTATGTCTGATCCAGTTTTATGTTTCTGTATACAACTGAAAGGGATAACTGAGTAGCGAACAGCCGGAAGGAATTGAACAGTAGTGTTGAAAAAAGGCCTTCAGCACCCTGATTAGCCATAATTATCACAAGACTTCTCCTACACATCAGTCGCGACTTGGATATTGTTGTCCGCACTGGATTCGGTTTTCTCTAACTAAAAACTGTTGTGAAAAAGTGTTTTGGCGAACAGTCTGTTTTCAGTTATTCATCGTCGAGCCAATTACATAGCATTGTATATCATCATGGTTGTCAAGCGATCAAAATCAAAAGCAATTAGTCACATAATTACATCACGCGGTTGTGAATTGGAAAGACAATTAGGTGACAAAATTGACCTGCGGAGATGTCGAGTCAGTAACTGGAGGCCATGGTAACCGTAGGGTCTGTAAACATTTCCCAAGAGCGCACGACTATGGATTGCGCAACTGAATTCCGATTGCCTGCGCGATGGCCGGAACACGAAATTTGACTCGTCTGGATTGATGACAGGGCAAGTGGTAAACTGGCTGGAAAGCTACTCCAGGTGAGACTTGGTGTCCTGAGTCAACAAGGTTCGTCAGGATTGCACTCGAAATCGACTTCACCTCGCCCCTAGTCAGTCATGTGGGGTGGTGTTCACGTATTCTTTGAGAAAGGCGTCTTTTTATGCGACCGACGTAGCCTGCTCCACAGGAGTATGTGAAAGAGTAAACACAAAATGGGGTTACACATTAAGGCAACGTATCTTTGAGTTATACGTGGACCACCGAATCGGATCTGAACTAGATTCGCAGTTGTGCTGCACCGTAGGTCTTTTCAGTTGCGTTACTGATTCTACGGGTCACCAGTTCAGCCAATGTCTCGCATTTGTATTCTGGCGTCATGTAAACCAAATTCTTTTCCACAGATGGGAGCTTAAATTTCGGTTCTCTCAGTTTCATATATCTATCTACGAAGTTTATAGGATAGACGTTCTCTGCGAATATCCGCCGTAAAAACACCAGTTATGCATCAATCACGTCACTAGTGCATATCCGCATAGCTCTGTATGTTAAACTGCGAACGGGGTTTCTCTTCTTTCTCATGGGGTACGTAACTGAGAAAGTGAGTATACTGGCCGTTCCAAGTCCCATTCCTGAGAATACCCCTCTGAACTGAACCGTCTGCACAACAACTCGGTGCCACATCCAAGAATGATATTTGTCCATTATTCTCGGCCTCAAGTGTAAAGTTGAGATATTTGTCTGCTGTGTTTGCCACAGCAAGTAGGCTATTCATATCCACAGCTTCGCCAACTACACAGATGATATCGTCCACGTACCTCTTGGAGAGAGGGCTATTGTCAATAAGTCCACGAAGCGTAGTTCTTTCTAACATTGCCATGAAGATATCTGTCAACAGTGGGCCTAATGGTGACGCCATTGCAACGCCATCCTCCTGACGGTAGCTTTTCACATCAATCTGAAATTGTACATTCTGCTTGCACGTTAATATCAGTTTCTTGAGCGTGTCCACAGATAAGTCCACATTTAAAGCTTCGGAACGAATATACTCACCGATGTAGTCAATGGTTTCCACAAGTGGTACGTTCTTCAACAGAGAGAAAACACCGGGGGAAAACACATTGTTTTCCATATTCAGCGACCGAATAGAATCGACGAACACAAACGCATTTTTCATCGAATGCACTGCGATGTCCTTCCGAACGTTGGCAGTTTGCATGGCACATTGCTAACACATTCAGAAATTCGTGTTTTACGAAACTTCATACGGTCTTCTCCAGTCAAGTTTATGGCTTTCTGGTAACATCATAGGCGAAAGATTTAACTATAAAACACACTATTTATATAAACTTGCCATAACGGCCTTCGCTTGGTTTTGGTCGGTCGTAGATTAGTAAATCAGAACTACAACCACACACAAGTCAACAAACAGCACAACTGGTGGTGCTTAGGCTCATGAATAGTTATCAAAATGTAAGTGATTATTGTTACTTAAGTATTAAGATGATTGGATATGTTTCTGTACACTTATAGATGTGTCTCATAAAGTTTACTGGAAGACGCTTTGAATGACAACTAATGGACTGGTAACACCTAATTCAGTTTAAACATATCATATATTTTGAAGTTTTGCATGTAACTGTTACTTTCACATAAAAGAGTGGTGATTTGGATGTAGATTGTGTTACCAATTTACATCGTTCTCACAGTTCACGGATCTGTAGCTACCTTCAATCGCCGGATATTTGTATTCCGAAATAATGATATTTCTCTGGAAAACCTACAAACATAATCGCACGATAAACGTTTTGACAAGAACAAGCTGTTTGCAGTTAACAGAAATATCAAACGACTATTCGTTATTTTTCACCATAAGTTTTCTCGTTATAAGCTGTCATTTTTGTTTGCTGCAGATGTTCCAACCTGCAATAACCGTTTCCCAGCTCGTGCTCATCGTTTAACACTCCTCCTCACCACTATCAGTTGTCGACTGTATCTATCCTCTGGGCATTCCTTTACTACTCTCCGTTTGGCCCCCACTCTGATATCCAGAGCTTGACCAATTGGGCTTCCTTGGAGTCTACTCGCTGCAAACGGCTTGTTCTGCACAAGAGAAATTTGACAAGTCAATATACACGACTGGATAGTCTTCTTACTTCTATCGGTCGACCAGCAGCGCAAAAAAAACGCGGTGCTTGTGTGCTCACGTTCCACATCCGCCAGCAACACGAACAACGTTACTAACAACCGGAAATGTATAAGTAATATCAAGTGTAACAGAATAAAATGATAAGAATTATTTGAAATAACAACCTGAAGCTAGCCAAAGTGAATACAAAGCTTGAACCAAGCTAACTTGCTGCTGAATGACGTATAGTCTCTAAAAAGACATGTGACGCTCACCATAATCTTAGCTGCTAAGAATTGACACATTATGTCACTCAGGTGGAAATAGACTGAGACAGCCTGGATTTGACAAGAACCAGATATCGAAACTGTGAGCTTGAGAATTTTTCTGCTAGATCAGATGCAAAAGGGTAATACGTAGCCCGTGCGCAAACAGTGAATGAAAGGTTCACTGTCAAAGTAGTGTGTGAAGAGCAACTATGTATTTTGATGACCATCCGTTTGGCAATGCATACGCTCTTTGGATTTCATCTGACAAGACTCGAGAAACGTCTTTTTCAGGAAATGCTGTCCGGAGAGTTTCCTTATGGGTCTGCTAAAATAAAGATTGGTAGCTGCCTCCAAAACAAGTGGTTTACCTTTCAATTACCCGAATACTAATCTCACAGATTTTTGTTAATACAGCCGATATGTATTCATCAAAACCTTTCTGTTAGTTGATGATTAAGGACCTGGTTGTTCTTTAAATTTCACACAACCCTTCTTGAGAATTCCTCACTTGTGTCTTCCTACTGCGAAAATCACAATTTTTAAAAGAAGTCCCTCTTTGCTTTCACAACCATTCCATTGGTTCTGTCATATTTTTTTCACTTTCAGACGTCTCACGTAAATCTGTTATGGAATACATCATTCCTTTCCAGTTGCCTTCAGTGTTGTCCATGAAATACAATCTTTCAAAGCTATTCATCAGTAACAAACATTTTCATCGCTTGTTTCTTTTAAGTTTTATGTGCCTCCCAACTCCTAACATTACTGTAGCACATTTCGGAAATTAACCATCTGCAATTTCCTTCGGATTACCATATAATGCACTAAATACCAGTGAGTTTAATCCCAGTGAATTGGTGGCAAAACGTTTTAGAAAAGTGCCGTCTGACGACCAAATGATAATTAGGGGAGAAAAGAAGGTGACAATGGAAACCAAATAAATGCTAAGTAAGTAATTTGTGACAATAATATACAAGCCGCCTGAATTTTGTAAAATTTATTCTGCGCATTGGTGGTTTATGCACACCACCAGTGCTTGAGTTACCACCAAAAAAATGTTTTTCATTCAAACACCTGGGTCGTACCGGCTTTTCTGTAACTTAGCTTTTATCCATATATTCGGTCATCCCGTGCTTTCAAGCTATTTATGAAGGTATACTGTGGCCCATGCTGAAGATCATGTTTATTTCTTGATGCCCATTTCAACGTCAGAAGACTTTAAAAGCCCGTTTTAAAAAAAATAAATTGCAGGAGCGACAGTTACAAGTTTTTTTTTGTTTTTTTGTTCATAAGTCGATTATTTTTTGAAATAAACGTAAAATTTTGAGCGGTGAAATTGGGAGATGAGGATCTTTGACTGAAGAGATAACCAACTACTTTTCAGTCGTTTTTACTTATTTTTCACTGCTTCGTTAGGACAATTTTAAAAAATGAACAAGAAACATTTTTACTTCACACATGCTGATTGTTGGTGCGACGAAATAAGTAGTAGTAGTAGGAAAGTTTTTAGAGTTTGACCGCTTTGCATTTTTTGATCCATAAAAGCTCTATTTGTAAACGGAACTCAGAATCAGTATTGCACTCAAATTTATCAAATTTATCAAAAACGACAAAGGAAATCAGTCTATCACTGTAGTTGCTATTGTTGCTGACGTTAGTTCGTATGGTTCTCCGAATTTGGCTAAGAGGAGGGGGGTAACAATGATTTTAAAATATTTATCTACAAATTGTTTCAAGAACCGTTCAAAACGTTTTCTTCTGAGCAACAACAGTACCACACGTGACCCAACATAACTCTTGATTTTCTGTTTACAAAAGGACAAATGTTGTCAACTGAAGCTATCACAAAGTTATAAGATTGACTTTCGGTCATTGATAATATCAACTGTTATGATTTCCCAGGATTGCGGATTTTAATGTACCTTTACTATTCCCAGTTTAACGTTTATAGGAATTAGACGTTAAATATTGTCACAACTTGAGGTTATTCCTCTGCATATGAAGTGCACTAGCTGATAAGCTTCTCAGAATAAAACAAAATAAATAAAAACAGCAAAAATCGTATTCAATGTACTTCGAACAAAACCGATTTACTACTAGTCCAGAAAATGCTGTATGTTGAACAGATTTTTTCTTTTATTCAGAATGCAACCTTGTGTAAATGAACGATAGCAATTGCTGTATATGACAAACTATTTGAAATTGTTTGAAAATAGCACCGACGGCAACCAGCCAATAGTGTCTCAGTGTACCTCAAACATTAAACATTACACTTTAGGTTTACCCCAAAAAACGATAATGTGAACAGTAACAGTCAAAAATATTTGTTAAATCCTTACTTACTTGATCAGAAATTATTAAGTGAATATCAAAGTCGTTAGTTTAATGTAAGAGTTAGTAAGTTCCTTTCAAGCCTATAACTATAAGTGTGTCGTGAAATCGCATTTCAGATGGTATTTTCGGAATACTGCTAGTGGAATAGCAAAATCAGATTTCCAATTCACGCGCATTTTTAAGTAACTAATGTTAAAGAGAACTATGAAATCTTGTACTGGTAATGAAGAGTTGTCCTGTTTTACTTTCCAACGGAAGAAGCCGACGACATTGGAAGAAGTCCAATTTCTTATTAACGGAAAAGTAATTTGTCCATATTCCGCTGACCAATTACACTCTGCACTGAAAGTCATGCATGAAGGCGTTCTCTGAGAATAATACATTTAGAACACCGGTTTTCTAAAAGTTTTCAGAGTATATCATTATAAACTGTTACTTTAAGCAACTCATTATTGCTAATGAAAAAATAAAGTTATACTTTGTTTTCTCGTTAGAACTTTTGCACTCAGGTTTAAATAACTTCTAACTTCATGAGCTTACAAAAAAGTCGTTTAGTTTTTGCTCTGTTTGATTTCGGTGAGTCACATTAAATTTTGTATGGGAGCGTTCAGTTAACTTTAGTCACACGAATGAGCAAAATCCACGATTCATGTATTTTTCGATGCATTTGATAAGGTTCTGTAGCCCCTTGAAGACTGTTTTTAAAAAATTAATTCACAGGACGCCTGATTTGTATGTTGCGGATGATCTGCGTTTTCTGATTGAATGCGCATAATCCAGATTATTAGTTCTTGTTGTTTTACTCAACACAGTCGTCAAAACACTAAATTCAGGTTGCATGATATGCGTTTTAAAATTCTGAGTTTTTGATTCAGTTCTTTTAAAAAAATATATCTAATAAAATAACTGAAGTGATTTAGGGAGGTTGAAATGTGCTCATCAGTCAATCCATATGCGGTGGTTTTGGTTACAAATTGTTTAATTCTAATAGATTTCAACGGAACCACACGATTTACTTTCACAGCCACACGACCATTAACAGATATCCGGAAGGATGTCACCCGTGACTGTGACGATCTGAAAAGTGACATTCGCTTTTAAAGTTCTATATATAAAGCCAACATAGCATTCGGTTGCACTCAGTTTCGTCCTGCAAGAAGTTGTGTTTCTTGAAATCCTCAATCAAATAACCTAGTGTAAATTTAGAGCTTGAACATGTGGGTATCCCATAAACAAAGACAATTTTTTAATCTGATATTTCATAATCAAATCCTAAATTTAAATTTTTCCTCATCGCACGACGTTTACTGTTCCAGTCATGGGATCGCAAAGACAACAATGTAATTTGAAATTATCTGCCAGTAAGTTTTGAACTTAAAACTGAAACTAATAGAGCAAACTATGGAATAACTATTCCGTATTTATGAAGAACTTACATGAAACAAATCCTGGCGACTGGGAATAAAATGTTTGAAAAAATATATGGGACATTGAAGGTGACTTCATAACTCAGCCTGTATGATAACTATCGCGCAGGAGTAGGTGTTTTTTCTCTAGTCGGAGTTCAGTCGCAGGTCAGATGTGTAACTTGTGAATCTTTCCATGAGTAAAACAGTCGCCATACTACTTAGCGGTAGGACGTTTTAGTAGTTTACCTTCAGCATGCCCTTGCTCCGTGTATAAGCAAACTGGGACATTTTCACAACAGCACCTGGGCCAAACTTAAGATGATGACTTAACGAAACTGTAGACACGACGATTGATTAACTCAACTGAAATGACTTATGACACAACGCAGACATGACTCATATGCAGGGTAAACACAGATGTATACGCAGACCTCGAGTCATATGCTATTATGATCAAAGCAATCCGGTAAGCTGCTTTGGCCACTTTTGTGCCTATAACGCAGGCCGATAGACGGAAATAAGCGTCGTTTCGCGAAATACTAATAACTTCGGGCTTTGATTACGCAACTTACTTCTCAGTACGCTAAGTAAGTCAATTTGGTGACTTGTTGTAACGATGTGTTTACCAGCCGATAACGTTAGATTGTGAGCGGTCGGTTCTCCAAGTTGAAGTTGGAGAGTTACCAGTTATTTCAACCACTTTGACAACTACCTCAGCTGGCTACAAAAACATCCCGAAATGTTAAACTGCTAACGTACACGAGTAATGTAAACATAAAGTTAAACCAGTGAAAGTTTGCCAACCAAAGTAATGAGGCCGTTTACAACCAACTCAAAGGTACAATTGAGGCTTCATGTCTTATTCATAATTGGGCCTCAGCGTAAACTCCTTAACAATTACGTTATTTTAAAAACCTCACATTTGAGATCTAATTCATCAAAACGGATTAGTATTCTGTTGTATGAAAAACACACCTCTGAAGCGCACAATTGGAAACCTAACTTTTTTCTGTTCTAGATCGACCTCTGTCCAAAAAAATTTCGTGTGACTGTGTTACCGTAGTAATCGCTAGTGTGTGACGTGTTATCGGTAACTATTGTGTAACTGGTCAAAAAAAGACCTCGAACAGACAGCGAAGATGCATTATTTATTACCTTGAGAAAATGTTAAATTCTCATGTTCCCAGAGAGCGTGAACCGTAATTCATCTGATCATCACAACGCATATCACCACAGTTTTCATTTTGACGATTGCGAAATTCCAACGGGTTGTTTCGGAGAGCCAGTTTGTCATCTTGTTTGCAATGCTTCGTTTTAATTGGTTAATCCTCAGTGACAAATCAGCAACCAGTCCGCTAGCCCATCACACTTGATAGAATTCACAATTGTCCACATCCGACAAAACTCTTCGCCTCGTGCGTATTTTCTGACTGTTAGTCGTCTACAAATGAACAAATATTGGACTGTCAAATTGGATTGGGTGTAGCGGTTTCACGCCCTGCCAACAACACCCCTCTGGTTTAGCTGTACAACTCCTGAATCCGCTCAGTTGGTTTTCTACCACATTGTATGGATAACTGGAACTTTTTGTAAAGTTCAACCGTAAATGCAGATGCTGATATTGGTGTGTCTGTACGAAGGCATGTGTCAATTTTTGTTATGTCCGATATAAGTATGTACTCTGTGCTACTCATCCGAAAGAAAGCGTGTGATATACATACGGGAAACGTGAAATACTTCCATTTGTGACGCTACACATTGGTCATATGTAAATATCACGAATAAGTGAAAATATTTCCGGTAAGCTGGTTAACATCTTTTTACTTATTTAACTAATAACAAAGAGAACTTAAAAGGGACAAACTGAAGTCCAGTCAGCTTCATTAATCCAGACGAGCAATACATTTATGGTAGTACTAACAGCACTCCTCACTAGTCAGCAAGTGTTGGGCAAACGTGATCAGTTTCCTGTTTTTCATTCATCCTGTAGGCATATTTGGTAAACCTCAGCGACACCTCCTACTATATGAACGGTTGGTTATAAAGTGAAAGATAACTAACCTGCCACAAAATGTTTTCATGTTTCTCAAGCTCACTACAGATTAGTAAGTGCCGCAAATATCAGTCAGAGGTAGCGTACATACTCCTAATTTGTCTGGGAAACGAGCATTATGCTCTTGTGGTTATCATCATGCTGATCATACATTGAAATTCATAGTTTAGGTTTACTGATTGCATGCAGCTGATGAGTGTTAGCAACCAGTAATTGGCAATCATAAATCACACTCTGTCATAACTTCCTGACATTCACCTAGCTCGACCGTCGATCCAGTAGTTCGGCTCAGTCTAAGTATATATCCTAGCTTTTCACAACTGACTGTTGTACAAACGCTGGTGTTCCAGCTAATCTTTGAGATTAGATTCCATATTAACATTAAGACCGTCTATTTTGTTAGCTGTTCTACAAGTACATTTTGGAAATCGCGTTAAGCGTCAAAACGTGCCTATTCGTGCTTCAAATTTGTTGCACCAATTCTTCTAAGTATAAGCGCCATCTCAAACGAGTGCGTCACCTCATTTTTGCAAGATTCCTTAAAATTTTCTGACTTATGGTCATTGTAGAGAAAATTGCTACAGAGAATTATGAGGAGCCGTAAACACGTATGGGTAATATATGAATCGCAAAGCGGAAACACACAGACTGATAAGCAAAATTTATCAATTAATTTCAATACTGCACACCAAACAGTTCGTTGTTTTAATTACACTGGAGGTTTGAAATATGTTCGCGTGTGAATCAAGTTTTTGCAAACGTCTGAAAGCAGCAGATTCACATGTTGCGAGATGTATACTGTAAGCCTGTTTCTCGTTGGTAGTAAGATAGAACCAGTGAATTTTGGATGAACTGGACAAACGGATAAAAAAGCATGTTGATGTGGGTGATTTAATGTCAATGGACTTAATAGTATGACTTTCAACTGCGAAAGCTGATAGTTATTATCGACTGTAGTTGATTGGACACTAGCCTCTTCACGATAAGACTTAATCGTATTGACAAAGTGGTTTGATAATGGTACTTGAGTTACAATACATAGATCAAATTGTATTGAACATGCGAGAAAACGTTCCTTTAAATGACGTTGACAGTAGTAACCACTGAGAGGTCTGTCTGGATCTGTTTACATATGTACGGAGCCGTTTTTCCTACAAAATCTTCAGAGCACCTGCAGTAGTATACTACACCTGGGGTATAAATTTCCTTTTGTTGATTCTCGTTCTGATGGGTTACCACTTCCCCAATCCTTATAATCGTGAGCAATGGTGTCTTACAAAACTAATATCACTTTAAAACTGAAGATTTTCTCTAAACTGTAGCCACTTATTGGTGATGTAGGTCAAACATCATTCACGGCTTCATCGATCTGAGAAACTTTCAGTACTTTCTTCTAGGTTGGAATAGTTTGGGACTGTCTTTAGGGTAACCCGGCTACATAATTTAGTCAACCTGGTCGGCATAATTGTTTTGCTCTATACAAGAAAATTCTTCCCTCAGTTCTTCTTCGAACCGGTGATAGGAAATAAAACAGATGACGAGGATTTTGCTTCCTCAAATGATTACCATAAGTGCACCCACGATGGGGGCTACAAAAGTACACATTAATGTAACACTGACGCATTGTACAGTCTGCGGTCATATTGCAAAAAACAGCGAAACTAAAGTACGTTCGGTATCAACAGCCCATGGACAGCTCAAAAGACAATCTATAATCGCTCCTATGGAAACAACGTAACAAATTATTTTGCTCCGAACATCACCCCGGTGACCGCGTCCACTTGATCTAGTCGATAACTGTCTGGACTATCATCTGCTGCTTAATCGTAGATCGTAAGTTCAATTCCCTGGAGCGAGTAATGCTGATTAGGCCGAATCAGCCCGAAACAACTGTCCCTCAGTTCACTAGTGGTCACTGCAACCCATTCATTGCAAACACCTCCCTCAACCTTTTATGGACAATGGTGGATGATTATCCTTTTGCAAGCCAAACAAAAAGGTTCGTCAAGTTTAGCTTATGGGTAAAGAAATCACGACAGTCAAGTCCGGTAGATTCAGTTTCCGTGTTTGAGTGTCCTATGCAAAGTTTTTGTTTGCTTCTGTTTGCAGCTAGCTTTCCTTTATAATCTAGACGGTGAAGGTTGTTACCTACGATTCGTTTCATTCCGTTCACTAACAAGACTGAATAGTGTTATTGAGTTGTGCGCCAATCGCGAATATCCCCACAATCCATGTTTGAAGATCTTCGGGATTTGATCCGGCTTGACAAAACGTTTGGGTACCGGTTGCATGATCACGATCAGTGTGATGTTGTGACACATGAAATGCCAAACGGATATGATCATTCTCATTATTGGCTTATATAGTCGTCCGCCACTTCGCTAATGGTCATCAAGACCAACTATTCACAGCTACTTCCGTGAACCCCTTCTGGGGCTCTTGAGAGGCGTTTGTTCATTTATGCGCTGACCAAAAACAACTGATTGTCTTCAGTTAATAAGAGGGAGAAACAAAACTGCAGAGAAAAGTCAATCCTGGCAGTTTCCCATAATTTTCATTTGTACTAAAATAAGCTGTGTGCTTGGAAAAATCATATAATCCCCGAAACAACCGTAAGTTATAATGCAAAGCTGGCCGTTGTAGTGAGTACGTCCCTGGTCATATTGTCATTAGTTTTTCATCAACTGAAAAACTGTACACACCGTGACACGCCAACCTGTTACCAGCGTCAAATGACTATGCTTTCGTACCGACTCACCGCATCCCATGTTTGAAGCAACGTCGCCAAACAATTCAGGCATCACTATTTAACATACCAAACGGTTAGTCTGGAATAAACGTACGAGACTCAAAATAAATATAATAACACGAGTTGTGCAAACTCTGTGCTGTTTAAGAATTGTTAGTAAATCGTTCACCATGTTTGATGCGGAATCCTTGCTTTGTTCAAGCATAATTCGCATAATGGCAAAAAAAGCATTTTGCAAGGGAAAATCACTTGTAGAAGCAAAAGCTTCGGCCCTCTGCATACCTTTGAATAATTATTACAGGCTATATCATTAGTTACTCATATACAGTCAACATTCTTATTCACTCACTCTATTGTTTATGTAAGCCGGTTTATTCTTCATAACTCGCTAAATTTTTATTTTTGAATATACTGTCAAAGCTTACTAGATTCAGCAGTTCAGTAATTTTCGCTGTATGCAAGCGTGTTCTGCTGTATTTCTGCGGTAATGAAGCTTGAAGTTCTTAATAATTTCTCAACTTAATGACACGGTAATAAGACATAAGATAACACTTTTCAACAGCCATAGTGTTACCCGGTATCAGACACAACGTTAAAAAGATTAAGTTGAAAAGTCCACTCATTGATTTTGTAAAGAAGTTTAAAAATTAGCTTGTTTACAAAACGCAAATCATCACATGGACTTATAATTATGTACATCTGTTAGTGTGTTAGTAACTTTGCCGCTAATTTTGATTCAAAATTGAATGACGTTTTTCCCGTTGCTTGCCCAGAGGACCTGCCGACTAATTCGGTATCTAAGCTAATCTTGGATGTGGATTAAGTCATCTTTTCATTGCAACCGGGATACAATTTTTAATTAGGATTACGACTATCAGTGGGTCACCTTCCGACCAATTATCAGTTATCGTTCACTCCTTCTGAAATTACCGCCGCGCCGCTTACCATGCACTGTGAAAAACAGACTTTCATAAATCACGTTTCCCAATCAGACAGACATTTTGCCCGCTCTTCTCTGAACCGAAGCGTAATATTCGAGTTGCGTTTTTATCAGTGAACACTCAGAAAACACGCATATCTTCAGCACTACACAAGTGACTGTGGTCTAACCTATAGATGTAATCAGTTAGTTGTAGCCATTCTAAGCATAGCAGTATAATTGTTTACCCGCTTGAGTTCCAACGAATGGCAAACTTGCCACATTTTTCCCTCAGAAATATGCCAAATAGAAAATTTATTCAGTCACAAAATCTGCTGACCACTATGGTTGTTTAAGTTGAATCAGGCAAAATCTCCAACTACTTGATGTGTAAAATTTTTACCGTTTTGTATGATAGTTTTGCAAAATAATAAACAAAACAAACATTTGCAAACGCATTGTAAGATATGCTCATAGTTTTTATAAAACATTAATTAATTAAGCGGTTAACCAAACCGATCAAAAAATTATTTTTTCTTTTCGATTTTATTGGACCTAGTGTGGTGTAAGCCGGTCTCGGTTGATTTAAACTCGAGCACGGTAGTTGAGGCAAAAATATGACAACTCATCTGAGCAGACTGACACTGTGGTTGATCTGCTTTCATTATTTTGTTCAAAATACGTAATAATTAATGTATTTCAAATCAGTGCTGTTTTAAGTTTTTCATTGAATTGGTAAGCTCCCTTATGATCAGGTAAAATTGCCAGAAGCCTTAAAGTATCCGTAAAACGTGTTCGGCCGAATGCAATTTTGCAATGGATTTAAACATTTTTCAATTTACACTTGTCCTAAATTCAATCTTTGCTCTCTAATTCTTAAAAGATATTCTAAAAATGATCAATTTAGGATTGTTTGGTACGAGCTCAGGTGGACTGGACTCTTAATTAACGATGAACTGACTAATGCAGACTAATTTATTGATAAAGACCAATGCAGGCCTATAAATATGCATATTATTAACTACGAAACTAAAGTAATTTACCGTTGTGGTTGAGAAATTCATGAAATTTCGCCCTTTTTTTTCAAACGTGCATATTTAATCGACAATAGAATTGATGTAATCATTTCCGGAAATAATGTCAGTAGATAATTGCATTCGATAAAGTCATACTAAATGATTGACTGTAGGCAGACTTTTGCAGTTATGTAACAAAATATATGAAGAAACGACGAAGTTGTTCCGAGAAACCGCCCCATGGTAGCAAATGATATGGTAATTAGGTTGCTATTTGCATAGTGAAGCACTAATTTTTTCCCGGTGTACTCAACTTACTTTTATTGTTTAAGTGCTCAAAATCGGAGAAAAAATAAATTGCTGTATACACAATTTCTGCGAAATTAATTGGGAATGCGGCTTTTTTAGTTTTGTCTCTCCCACGATTAAAATTTCCACTTAAGTCACTACGGTTTAAAGTTGTGCGAACAGTTTATTCTTCCGGTAAAATCGTGATGTTTGAGATCACAAAACTTCTGTTTTTTATCTGCTATCTTTTTGCCTGATGACCTACAAGACGACGCTGAAGTTTAAAGTCCGAAAAGACCATCTACTCTGGTTAGAGATAAAAGAACAATTCAGCTACCTCTCTTGTTGGCGACTGTTCACAGTTGACACGTTTAGTGTTGGAAAAACAACTGAGCTCCTTACACACAATCCAATCCACTAAGACAGATTCAAGTAAGTCTGTGAACTTTCCAAAATACATTTGCTGAAAACAGCTGAAAAGCTTGTTCCCTGAAGAGCAAACACACAATAGGAGCATCTACCATTACTCGGAACTGAATCTTATAAGTAGGTAGGTTCTCACTAATGAGAAATTTGAAAAGTTCAAGGCCTAGTAGAGTGATTGGTAGACACATCTCAAATCCATTATAGTGGACTGACGTTTATTACTTAACCGAAAGTGCAACGAGCGTTTAATTGAAAACAAAGTTCATGCATCCGGCTGACAATTTTTGTCTCCATAGGAAACACAGACTGAAGTTAGTAACTAAACACTGCGAACAAGCAATCTTTATTAAACATAGCAGTTGCATTTTCTGTATCAAGGAAGCTGTGCTGAAATTCCACAATTTGGTGTGCTGAAAAGCAAAGTAAGGCAAGAGTAAATAGTGTAAGAACCACGAAACACACGAATTTTGTCACAAGGTATTCTGTAATGGTTTTCAAGAACGGGGAGAATAACCAACTAACAGAACATAAGTTACCCTTGTAGACTCAAGGATTTCACGTTGGATACACGTTAGAATATTAGACACTTGAGTTCTGATGTTAGGTCGAGAAGAATGAGGTAGGAAATTCGTTGTGGTTCATCTACCACTGTCTGCTTCAGCGAGAATAACTCGTCCAAACTAACGATTGTTATTCCAACTGCAAAATTTTAAACTTAACAATATTCACCAGGTAACCACTTTACAAATGTCATGCAAAACAATAAATTCAGAAAATGTATGCTAGAAGGTCGTTGAGTATGTTTTTGGCTAGGTCATAAAATCACCAAACAAAAACCAGTTTTCTCCTCGTTTTCGAGAAGGAAATTTTTATAAAAGCTTGCCTACTGAGAAAGATTCGGCTTTGATCTAAAAGCCGTGAGTACAAAATTGCTCACCAATAACTTTCACTCAACCCTTCAGAAAAGTCTTAGAAAAGTTTATTTTCGATGGCAAACTCCTTATTGTTGTAATTGTGGCATTTGTGATGGTTTTCAAAAGTTCTTCCTGCACCGATTTTGCAACCTCATTATACAGTGACTACCATGTCGGCTGCGAATGGTTCATTACTTTTTATCAAAAAATGCGCATAAACCATATAATTTTTATTCATTCTAGTATGAAAACTTTGAAGTGGTATCCATTTCAATGAAACTGGATCGTTTGGTTAGTGTTTGAGGCCTTAATCATTGAGCCATTTTGTTTTCCGTTACACTTTCCTAGAGATACAATACACAAATACTCAACATAAGGCACCGGAAGTGAAACAAAATTAAAATAACATGTTATCAAACCGCATTTTAAATTTTATTGTCTGCGTTGCCTAAACTGATTACTTTTCATGGTAACCACACTTCGTTTACATATATTTTTACAAACGTCAGGAGGAATCCAGATAAGTGTCTCGTCACTATGACATTCAACTTTGAGTTTAATCTGCATGCATTCAGTTCCCCTTGTCCAGAAGTTTTCGATATTCAATCTATTTGAAAGAGCCACAATACACATTTGTGGCTCGTACTTGTGTACGCCTGTAAAATTTTACCAAATCCTGCAGGAAAACAAAAAATATAGTATGATTCCAGTTTAGAGTATAAACCGCCTGTATGCGGAAGTTGATAAAGTTATGTAGTTTTATTTTAATGAAACTCAATTGTAAACCTATAATTAACCTACTCCAAGTAAGGGCTAGGAGAATAGCCGCTCCAAAGATCAGTCTAACTGGAGAAAGCTACTGAAATAAACTTTCAATTGATTTAAAATACTTCTGTCTTCACTAGGCAAAGAAACGGTGACGACCTGTTTGGCTACATGCCACTTTTCACGTGGTTCACTACAACCAGAATGAGTACGAGTATTCTATGAAGCAACTTCACTAATGAAGTAAATGCGAAGGAGATTTGAAAAAATCCGCAACTCCTAAACAGTTTCACGTGAACAATCAAATCAGCCTTAGTAATGCATGTTGGCTGTCTAGTTCATATCTAAGTAAAATACCAATACTGAAGATCACATGAGAAATTATATAACGGTTATTAACTTTCTAGCACCCAGCCATCTAACGCAAAACGTCGTGTCCTGGATTAATGTCTGCCGTTGTGAACATTCACTCACAATTTCCGCAAAGACTGTATTCTTGAGGCTAATTTGAGGTCAATATAACAACTACGTTCTTGTTAACGTATACGCTCCGCTCGACATCATCAGATAAGCAATCAAGACGTTGAAAACCGGAATCCCGACTCTCAGTCGATCAGGCTGATTTGGCAAAACTATTAAACTGCACGAACTAAGTTACTCAGGTCGCGTAGTAAGAACATCAACCCATAGTTTATCAAGCTTTCACCTTAAGCTAGGACCCCAGTTCATTGGTGTAAATTGCGACTATGTCAAACAGTGACTTGGTAACTAGGGCAGTATGCAGTCACCAGTCAGTTATGAGGGATATCCACATCAATCCCCGGATGGAATTTTCGTGGCTGACGTGATATGTGGCAACGATCATTACGGTATTAAGCAAATTACCGTGGTTAATGACGGTGGTCAGTATGACTGTTATCGTTCCTTTCCTAGGCTGCTTGTATTATCCGTCCACGTAATGAAATGAGTCAGTGAAAACAGTAGGAAAGCCGTTTAGTTGATGATGCTTTACCATCAACTACGACCAAGCTGTGTTTTTCGCAAGACGTAGACACCTTGTTGTTGGTTGGTTGAGGTTTGACACAGATCTTGGAAATTAGGTCCTGTTCCATCACTCATTTTGGTCTTAAAATAGGGTGTACTGTTTTTTCATGTTTGTATTGCATTTAAGCATTTATATGAGTCCCATATGTAATGCTAACGTTAATGCGATTGATGGTGGACTTTAAAATTGAATTAATAGAATGGATACTTACGAATTAGCTTCAGTTCAAGTTCGTCGAGTGAAGTCTGAGTGAATTTAGACATTGGTTTACTACTAATTTATGACCGTCAAAAGTGTGCTGATTATGGAGATATTAAAATAAGCGACTGTCAATGCAACCCAAGACTGGGGATTTTGTGCTCATTTCTTTTGATGATTTCTAAAAATCTTCGTTTTTTTGTGACACCGTTTCACTCTGCAATGTCTTAGTGGTGTCTCCAGTATAGCTCAATATTTACTGAATGGTCCAGACTGACCACATCGTACTCCGGAACTAATATGTTTACTGGGAGTGGTAAAATCACACTAACATTTTGCGGGTCACTAGCTTCAAAAAATTCATCGCTGTTCCTGAACATGTTTGCTAAAACGAAGTTGAATGTTCTGCTGGATCAGACCGCTTCTGTCCGTTGTCACGAAGTGTTGACTTAACGACGTTTTAATGTAATTAGTGTAGAGTCTAGCAAGGTGTTGGAATTTCAGTACTTCATTATCCCCGGTCCCACTGAATACTCTAACAGGACAGCCCAAATCGCTTAACTTGAGCTAGTTTAGAGATGAAAACAGTACCATAGATATCACGTTGACCTGATTAATGGATAGATGATGTTGAAAAATCATGAATTGAAAGTTGTTTCGGTAGATAATTTTAATGTGCTTACAAATTATTCAGTAATAATTAAAACTTGAAGACCTCTAAGGAAAAATCTGTTAAACCTGTCACGCTGAAGCTTTTATTGCCGCGTTACGTTTCATATACCCCAGTTTGTTGGAAACAAATGTAGATTAAATTAAGGAATATGTGTACATACTGAGGATGTTCAAACAATGTTTACATGAATGATGGGCAATATCAATTTCATTGGTCATGTGTTGCAGACATTTGAAAGGTTATCGGTTCAATACTGACGACAGTCTCAAAGTAGCATATATTCCACCATAAGATTTGATTCGCTAAATAAGACCAAACACAGACGGAGTAGTGATCCAAAACTTAAAAGCCAAGTCGATAGACGTCTGTTTGATGGGGCGTATGTTGCAATTTGGATTTTTCCATAGTGCAGTGGGTATTCCACCTAAGATGAAACCCGGCCCAATCGTCAAATCTGAGGTATAGACGCACGTTAAAGGCCTGTCGGTCACTTTCCAGATAAAGATTCACTGGTCATCAAGAATATATGTTTGTCAGTTTGTTCTTTGAGTAAATTTTCGTGTTAGATTATCACATGTTTCTAATGAGGCAATATTCTCCGGATGTCTTTCATTAACCTCTATCTACATTTTTCTCCGCGTGTGCAAGCGTTTCAACTCAATTGCTTCATCAAATAATGGAGATACAGAACCATGCAAGCAAATGGTCCTTCTCGGTTAACCAGTAACTTGTAAGTCAATGGACCGACCAACAACATTGTATTTGGTGGTAGATTACTACTGTATTTGAAATGAATATTCATCCGAACGTTTCTCCAAATCACACAAATCACTAATCTCATTAATTCGGCATGATTGACAGTTTGGACGCAAACACAGCAGGTCACTCCACTACATGGTTCTTCATATACAGTACACAGACACAGAGGTCCGCATGCAAACACTCAAGCAGGTGTGCGTCAATAGCACATCGGGGTTCAATTAACGTCACGGTATCAAACATATGTGAGTAGGAGCCGGCTACCTAACTTGCAATAGAAACCAGTGCATGTGTGCGCGTATGCGTTTGCACCTACAAACCTGTGCACGTACAAATGTTTCCTTTCAAATGGTTTCAAAGCTACATGTTATTGGTTAAATATGTCAGTGGAACTTGATTTGCTACATTATGTCAAGCGTACTGAAGTTTCGGAGTGAGGATTCGTGATACGGTTATGAGCAGGCGAGTCGTCGTTATGCACTGATCGCACGGCTTTTAATAAGAATGAACCGATAAAGCACTAAAGGAAACCATGTAACGAAGCAAAGTGCATCAACTTCGGTATACCCGGCTAACACTGGAATAAGTAGAACCTCGTGCTAAAAGGAGTTGATATTGAGTGAATAACAGTGGAATAGGTAGTTTCAAAATTATCTTTGTTTACTCACGAGTAGTCAGGGAGTTGTTTAATTCCGAGTGTTCAATATGGTTGCTTCAGGAAGGCTTGGCAGTTCTAATCTTGGTACTGGTAAGAATGGGCACTAGTGAAGAGCTCTGGAAAAACCGAAGCTCAAATCTAATGCGTTTTGTGAACTAAGTTTGCTCGAAAGTCTATCTGAAAGGGGAGGTCGTGATCAAACGTGAGTGTTGTTCATCTTAAAGCATCTTCGTAGTTTTTCAAGTCCATTTGTGTCGATGTTTCACTGCACCCGTTGTTTACAGCAAGCTTGTTGGTAGTGTTGAATGAACCGAAGATATTTCAATATCAAATGCACACACAGAGGCACGATTCTGATGTGGTCCAGTTTTTTCAGAATTGTTGCGTAACCGGATAAAACTATTTAGCTGGACAAGTAACTGACTGTGACGTATTACAAAATAGCAAGTATATTTATTACAATAGTTTAACTCTTGATATTCCAGAAGCAACAAGTTACAAAGTAAGCAGAAAGAAATATTGAAATTCTTGTACAAAAACTCGTCATATCAGTTATAACATCTGACGAGAGAGAATAAGTAGGGAACAAGATACCATCGTTCATATTTTTCCTCTGTCCACCAACTTCAGCCTTGGTGACATGAAGTCCATCAACTGCTAAATGTAAACAACTACGGAAGAAGATATATTCTAAATCATCTGTAACCTAAGGCGAATCTGGGTGTGGTCCAGGATGATGTATTACTCTCAAATAAGTATACCTTCATTCAATGGTTAGGGCTGTGAACTTTACGTGAGTTTATAGAATTAGAAATAATACGCAAGTTCACACAAGTTTTACAATTAAACTATGAGTCTATCTACCGCGTACCACGACTAGTCTCTCAATCGCTGACTTGCTAAGTTTCCAAGAATTACTAACCAACAAATGTTATAATCAAAAATAGTAATATAAGTCTATTAGGACTTAGTGTGCTGTAACACTCGGTCAATTGGCTTTATCAATAAATTCAGAACAACTTGTGGACAATCGGCAATTTGATTTATTGTTGACGTTTCATCTTTGACAAAGAAACGCCTCCATACCAGATGAACCAGTTACAAATTTGGTAGCATTTAAGGCAGACTAGACGTAAACAACTAAACGAAACAAAGGGTAACATGTCATGGGTCAAGTAGACACAGGCAGAAGGTCAATAGTTGAATCGAGTGGCTAAGTGCAGCAGATCTGGTACATGTGAAAAACTAAGTTTAATTGTAATCGATATGGCCTGTCAGACTGGCCGGCCAGAAAGTCAATTATTTTGAAGTAAAATCGCTGAGGGAATCACAGTCTTAATGTGTTCAGATTGTCATCTCACCTAGTCATCAGTGCATGTCAATTCGATCGATCCCAGTCCAGCCTCCATGTGCCACAGTGTTTAGCCTCGCCAACTGTATTTAAGGCGCACCTGTCTTGCAATTTTGATGTCCTCCGCAACTGGGCACTCCTGGATGGTTCTAGACCCTCGTATAATTATCCTAACAATTTCTAGATTAGTTTTGTTACCTGTGTTTGTTAAAGGTACTTGTCATCAAACATTTTCAGTAAAATAATTTACTAAACTTTGACATTCTTTCTGTGTTAAAGTACTACAAAAAGGTTTGCTTCATATGCAGTGGTGACACATGGTTTACAACCATTTTTCATGTAGTACTCTTACAGCGTTGTAGGTGTAACTAATCCAAACAAAACTGGAATATCATTTATTGTTTTCATTCCGTTTTATTCATGATTGGAACAAAATCTGAGTAAGCTTCTTACAAACAAACAGATAATGCTCATGCCAACTGCTATAACGTCTGCTTCTAAACTTTGAATTGACGTCTATCCTGAGACGTATTAAGTAGAAAAGAATGGTGGTCACGGAAAAATGAGATAATACACTTTGTTTCTATGTAATATATAACGTAGACCAAAACATATATGATATTCAAGTTTTTATATAAACTTACCAATTACTTTACTCAAACGTCCGTATTTTGCATCATATTTTCTCACTGGTTATTTTCAGCTGACTTTCTAATGGCAATCCTTAATAACGGTAACTAGATCCATCAGCCATGGATATTGTAACCTTCAATGAAAAATTGAATTCATTATTTGAAATCACGTGTAGCATTGTTGAACTGTTTGCTAAAAGCTTTTGTTTACGATCTCCCCAAGAATGGCCTGAATAGTTTGTTCCTGTCACACGACAGCGCGCTTGCATCCAACTAGAAATTCTTGAGAAATTTCATATTTGTTTCTGGGGGAGACTGGGTAAATCTCGCGCCTTATTTTTTCGATCCTTCACGTTATGTTTCCTTTAACTATTCAAAGAGGACGGATTTTAGTGGAAAACGACGGTCCTTAGTGAAGTCCGTCTTTCACGTGACCAAACCTTGAATGTAAACGCTAACTAACTGAAAACCATGTTCAGTAGAGTTTTTTGCATGAGTTTATGGTTTTAGAATTTCAGTACGATTGGAGCGAGCCGTCGACGTTGCCTAGAAATGAATACTCATAAAAAACATTCCAGATTTTTCTGAAATTAAACATGACACCGCAAGAACATTTTAACATTGTGTATAAACATTAATGCAAAAAGTGTCCAGAGCTGCTTGCGCGATTGATAGAATAAAGGTTTCTTGTATACACCGTTCATTCGTCTCCTAGTTTATGAAGAAAACCCAGCAATCCGTCACTTGCTGCGGAGTGCAAGTAAAATTTCCCGAAGCGCATTCTATAAATTAAACTGTCCTTGCTCAATTCCCTCATGTTCGAGTTTGATTATTATCTAAACAGATAAATGAGGACACTTTCAATGGCTACGGTTGGAACCATTTTCAAAAATCATAAACAGTACAGTGCGGTCGAGCAATATTTACATCATGTTTCACAAGGGGATCCTTTTTCTTGCAAACGAATAGATCACCATTTCAGGTGTTTATGTAAGCCATTGAACAAATTAATAGAATGCGTTTCATACACACACCGTAAAATAGTCATCGACAGGTTCTTTCTTTAAACCAACCAGGATATCAGTAGGACTTTGTATAGAGGCTAGCCTGCAATAAGTGACTGATCAAACAACCTGAAATAGGCCCACCGGGTGGGTCAGAGTGATGCGCATTTTAGTCTTACGCTTTGCTGAAAATCAAACAGTAAAGAGTCAACACAACGAGACGCTCACAATTTGGCAGATTTGCTGATAAGTTCACTTGACTTTTATCACTGGAGTTTATTCTATACTTATAAAAATGAACGTTTTTTGGAATCCATTACCGACTTGCAAAGATGGCTGAGTGCACACACGACAACGGACGCTACGTATACAGATGCTCACGAAATGAACAGTTTAAGTGCAATATGAATTTCTGAATAAAAATCAGATTCGCCATAAAATAAATGTAGTGACCGGGAATAAACTGCGAGTTTGGTATTCAAAAAAATAACTGGCTTAAGTCAGCTAAAGAATGGTTCATCAACTAGGGGTTTCCAACAAAAATGCGGACGAACATATCGGAAGATAAGTGAAAACTAAGACGGAAGCACCCAATATGTGCAGTATATAGAAACCTTTCAAACGCCAGATAAATGAGATAAACCAACGGACGTCGGTAAAAAGACTATACGATTGGAATTGATTGCCTTTAATTATGACTAGGTGTAGTATCAAACTGCTTGACTGTGGCTTATCTTGGCATAAGCTGAAACCCACGTGGATGAAAGAATAACGGTTAATAATTGGTAAACTGCAATTCGGTGAACAAAATATTTAACTCGGCACTTTGAAAAGTAGTAGTAGGCTTCTGGGGGCTTGTCTACAAAATACCTTAGTAATGGTTACTTGTCTTTTCTACTTTTGCTATTTTCAGTTGCACGAATTAAAATGATGTAAGCAACATTTTTTCACACCTCTTTTTGATAAAGACAAATATTCAACTCGCAAATAAAATATCCGGTGAGGTTTTACTTCCGGCAAAACGAATATACTCAAAACAACAGAATTATGGGTAAACTGGAAACAAATCAGAAATGTATAACCGAATGAACTGAGTTAGACACCAACCCATAGTTATGCTCTATCTCTGAAACATTGGTTCTGCTACCTTCGTGCGGTTCATGGGCGTGCCGGGAAATTTTATACCGCACTTGACGGTCATGATGTTACTCACCGTGCTGATGTACTGTGCTACATAAAGGATGTTTACCTGTGTCTTCCTTGAAACTCCTTGCAGGCGATATTGCAGTCTGCATTGTGACAAGTTACTCACTAAACTGGTTTTTCTTGCTGTTTTTCTCGGTTTGGACATACTACCGTCTCCTAGTACCTGCATGACGATTGTTTAGCTATATATACATCCATCCTACATAGCAAACAAATATATTAAGAGAAGTGGCAAACAGATCACTTTTTGGGTTATTAGTCCTAGTTTCAAATTCAATGACGACTCAGAAGAATAGCCGGGCTTACAATAGATCACAAGAGCAATGGACAGCTTAAACCTAAGACAAGTTTATGCATAAGATGAACATTGACCATACAATGAAAGCAGCGAGCAAGAATGTTCAAAATGTATAACAGGCTATATCGTGTTTAAGGACAAGGAATTGGATTTCATCAAACAAGATGCGTCCACTTTCAGATAAACGGGCTGGAAATGAAATACATGCCCAAACTGTTTACCGGTAAACGTGGAAGAAAATTTGAATGTATAATAAAAGTCTACGCCAGAAAGTAAAACTTGGAATATAAAACATAATTGGGTGCAAATATGCTCGTAACGATTTTAATCAGCTGGCAAAATATATGCCGTGGAATTCTTTTTTAAAAATTGTTGACTGTGGACTGACCAAATTTGATGAGACGAGAGTACAGTTCCCAGTTATATGGCTGTGAATTATTTAGACATTTACTAAAAATCAGCATTCATAAGAGTACAACACAACTACATGAACCGTGGCCGCACTTCGGCAAGCAGTACGGACACACCCTGGCAGACTGTGGAAATACGCCCTGAGAATTTTGATGACAACCACTGCACCGACTCAGAGATGGTGAGTATTGTTTTCCACGCTATTCGGATTTTCAGAGCCAGTAACATTGTGACCAGCATATTTGAAGATAAATGTTTTTTTACGAAGCTGGTAAATACGGCACATACAAAGCGAACAATTTCTTGGAAGCCAAAAGCTTGAACGATGGTTATTTTAGAAACTAGTGACAATACGCAACCGAACATGGGAATAAATCGTATTCGGCGGTTAAAATGGTTTCTGAGAGCATTCGAAAATGAGGCCTAACAATGGTAGATTGAAACGAAGTGTTGTCACTGGATGGAAACTTATATTTTCACGCACGTCAAAATGCTGCTTTAGGTGTCTTTTTAACGCTACTGAAATACGGTTTATGTCTTCAGCTAATAACCGAATAGCCAGGACTTATTCATAAACAAATCTAAGATGTTTTTTCTACTCAGTGGCATTCATCTCAGCAATCCACGCAACAATCCATGGGGTTATATATTCAAGGCGTGTCTATTCTGAGGCGATTTTCCTTCAATTATGTTGGACTTAAATTACGCTGCAATGTGCAATATTTCCTACTGTTGATTTTTGCATGAAATTCAGGAGACCAAAAGTTGTTTCGTTTGAACGAAGGCATTTTCTACCTGAAATCGTTTCAGTTCGATACATACTAATATCTGTTTATTTCTTCTTTAATTATAAATCTCTCTTCATGTTTTCCCTTCTCATCAATATCATAATCTCAACCGTGTAAACAGAGCTATGCGATTTCTGGCCCAATGTAGCAGCAACCCGTCGACCACTTTAACCACCGCTATCAATAAATCATATTTGAGATTGTTGACAAAATTATTCAGGGTAGCAGACATCTATTATTATCCGGTTTATTGTATTATGCATCGCACTTAACAATTAGAGAAATATATGGGCATTTGTTTATTCACGGCCATGGATACACTTCTGTGACCTCATACTTGCCCGGTATCTTGATGCGTCATGAATCATTTTTTAAAGCCAACTGAACAAGTGGGGATATGACAAAAGGAAGCCTTAGATACCTCGTCTGGATGTCACAAAGTGTAAAGATTTTCGGTTTCTTTTTCAGTTCATTGATTCTAATCCATTTTTCGCAGTTTTGGTTACTGTGCAATAAAACTGATGACAAAAACTGCACACCTCGCTGCTTGTTGAGTAATTCTTTGATATGGTTCGGCTTGTAAAGGTGGATAATTAGGGTTGTTCACTCGTATTCACGATAAACTGGTCGACTGATATCACATGATTTCGCATATAAGCAGTTACATACTCGACCTGTCTTACGTGACTAATAATCAGAAAGTTTAACAGAATGTTACATTGATAGGTTGACTAAATTTAGCAAGGGGACAGTTTGTTTGATAGATGCAGTCGTTGAATCTCAGGGCTTCTCACTACTAGTTTTTAGTTCATATTGGACAAAGAAAATTCGACCAAACTTCGAAGTATATCAAATGAATTAGTGCGGGTATGTGGATCTGTACGGGGGCTCATTTTAATGCCGGGAAACAGCACTCACCTGAAAAACGATCAAATCCAGGACAAGGCAGAAACAAACAAACAAATCGAATAAAATTCGATAGAAGAAAGTTTGCAGTTCAGCGAATTCAAAAGAATCCGTTAGCAGATTCAATGAGATCGAAGAGTATTTTATCAAGCTTCCACTCTAGTAGGTTAACCGCCCAATGCCATCACGGTTTAGCGCTATCCGTGACACAGTAGAACAATGATTATGCTCTATTTCATTTAAAAACTGCAACAAAATTGCGGAATGCCAGTTTTTGAGCTTCTTTTGGAATCTTCCATATTAGTTAGCTTTCAAACGGGTATTTTGTCCATGGCGCATGATGCACGAGATCCTGCTTCCTGACTATTTGAAATGATTTGCTCAACAGCAAAAGTCTTATGAGATGCAAATTGAAACAGGCATGTGCCCCATGTTTATGACTGCAGAGTTCAGTTAGCAAAAACAGCATATATCAGACTTTCCATTATTACAGCCTGATCAGATCATGTAAAACTAAATATATCGGAGGTATTTGGTGATGTGCAACAATTGAACATTCTTGTCGTTTATTGTAACAAACTTTTTGTAATTCTAGCGGTTTATTTGACGAATTTCTACGTTCACTTACGGTTAATCTCCTAGAGATATACCATTTTCTGCGAGTAGCATAAATCAACGGTCGAACAAAATGCTAAAACAGACAGAGGATTCCAATTGTTTCGTTGCCAAAACATACAAGTCGTTAACGTAACTGTTAAGGCTACAATTAGTCATTCTATGGATAACGTTCTTTCCGTAGCGGTAATCCACGTGCACGGGATGCATAATTACTGTCCACGTCTTTGCATGACCAATACGCCATTTTGCCGAGGTATCGGTGGCCTCAGCTAATAATGTCCCGTGCTAAAAACGCCCGACTGACATACGGAGTACATGAGAGAACAAATAGCGGACCACAACTTAGTTACTTAGCTAGATAATCGTAGTTCGCGAGCATTCTGAAATTGTTGCCATTAAATCACCGCTTTGTTCACGCGATCAGCCCAATTGCAGCGAGGTAACTGGCGGAGAAAACAACGATCAATCACACGTTGTTTTTTGATATATTTGGTACATTTCGACCTTGTTCTCAAACCATGGGGCGAGCACTGTGTACCCTTCCGTTTATCGGCAATTGGAATTGCTTTTGGAGCCACAGATGATACAACTTGACAAAAGCAAGTAAATGAAACTGCCCACAATCTCCAGAAGACCGTCTAAGACAGAGACCGCGGTAATGGCGATAGATCAGGCTGGACTTTGCATTTTTGCTTAAACTATCCAATGTGAAAATAAATCAATTTGGTGAAAGATACTCGTCGTCTTAAGCTTCAATTGACATCTTACAACAAGAATCACCAGAATGTCCACAAACTGAATCAGTGGCATCTATCGATGAGTTGGTTAATCTGAGCAGTGTCCACTAGTAGTCAACAAAAGAGTTGAAGATCACAAGTGGCATCCAAAATGAACCATACCTACGTTACAGATGGTAACTTGATTTTGGGGTGTGTCTATATGTACGCAGATAAGTAAGAAGTTATTCAGGGTAAAACTCAATTGACCGATGTCACAGTGATCAAAGTGTTCACAAATATGTTGGGATGGGTGTGTCTCATGTTATGGCACTGTTTTGATGTGTTGTGTCCATGATCCATGAAATTCGGTGGGTTGGCGTTCATACTCATTCAATCTTACCCTGCTTATGAGTGGTAAAAACTTGAAACTCCCTTGCAACCACACAAAGAAAGTATATTTTATTCATACGTTAAACGAATGCTGAATCGATTAAAAATTTTCTCCACACAACAAAAACGGGTAGAAATTTCAAACCTACATATACAAAGCAACAATAGATGATGCCATTTGTCATGATTGTAGGTTCCGAAAGACCAATATTAGGTTCTAAGTCAATAAAACTTTAGTAAACAGGTCTGGCATCTGAAAAGTACTCATTTTATTCATCTTAGTTACGCGAGAAATTAAGGATGTTACGCTGATTATTTTTCCCAGACAATATCGTTATCCAATTAATTACAATATGGCCGGAATGCCTAGTTGTATTATTTGAAAACTGGATTGATAAACCTTCCATCGTTTATTCAGAAATCATCAGTTCTTGGACAATACAAAAGGTTTTGACTAACAGGTTGCAAGTGCACATATACTTGATAGAGTATAAATACAGGAGGTGTACATTGTATCTATTTCTCGTCATTAGATCAATATATTTTGTTTTTGACGTAAAATCCACTATGCCCAGTGCATTTGCACTGTGCGTTACTTGTATAAATCTTGCAAAAGAAAATCAGATGGATAAGCTTAATGTGGAAATTCCATGATCTACCACTGTAGTATATGAATGCAAAATATTCTTCCCTATAGAGGTTATACACGAAACATTCCGTAAGTGTTTTGTTGCCGTTTCCACCCATTCAGTGAGCACACCTTAGTCACAGCCAGTCTAACAGAAATGCTATGCAGGTTCGTAAACATTCTCAAGACAGTAGTGAAGTCTTACAATCACAAACTTCCCATTCATAGTGACACCGTGCTACTGAATAGAGACGCATCCATTACCTAAGTAACGTTTAATTAGTCCGCCTCATGATCAAGTATCATTTACTGCAACTTTGCAGGAGCAAGCGAAGTGTGTTTTCAGTGTCATCTGTTTCAGTTGTTTTCTGTTCAAAAATCCCAGAATACATGTCAACTTCTAGCTACGTTTACGACCAAATCCTTCAGTCTCCATCATCATCATTGCTTCACGTTATTCGTAATCTTGTTGCTTCATTCAAACCTTGTCTCTGACTGTCACAACGCTTAACTCCACTTGGCAGATACTTATGCAAGTAAAGCCACCAGGTAAAATATCTGCAAATGCTAAGAACGGTTATTGCAACTTATAATAACCATCAAAACAATGTTCCATAGACCGTAGTTTATGACTTGAATGACTCGATAAACGGACGCAAATAAACTCATTTAAAGCGGTCGGTGAGTAGAAGATAATAAGTGCGAGAAGAGATCGGTCCAGCGAACTTGGTTAAAGCGAACAAATCAGTTAGATCAAAAGAATTCAGCATGTGGAGCTGAGTATTTTCTGCAGAAAATAAATTTGACGTACCGGACTGATAAATGTGTCTTGTTGTTTTGCCGGATGCTACGCTGCTGGTTCAAGGTCGCAAAGGAGATCTCACCATTTCGATGTAACGATGTTCTTTGCTTGGGTGGTTTCTGATTAAGTAGCTTCTATGAGGGAAATACCATGACAAAGTAATATGTGAGCAATGCATTGCACTACTCTTTTCTAACTACTCTATCATACGTCTGCAAAGCGTGACTTCAACGAGCATTGCGGAAATGCCTGGGCTTACGTAGGTGTGATGATAAGCGTACGTCGTTTATTTTGGCAACAAGCAAATCCCAGACTGGTGAAACTGTTCCAATGATTGGTCGATTGTGCTGACATAAAGTGCGCCAGCAGTGACTTCATATGTGCTCCTGAAATATACCTGGGTGACAGCAGTCAACCCACTGGAGTCTAAAATCGCCAATGATTGCGAATATGAGGTTCCATGAAAGACAGAACTGCTAAGAAACAGTTGGCACAACAACGTAGCGAGAAGAGAGACATCAAGCAAAGAGAATGATGGTGATGTTCGTGTCATATGAGAGTTATTTGACTTATCCAAACTTCCATTTAAGTTTTAGAAAACGTGCTATAATGTTACTTTTAATTCAAGGTGACTGATATCTGTTATTTTTCATACGATTTTTTGTGTGGAACTTTGCCTGAGTGTTTGCCGACAACCTACAATAACACAATCGCCGTCACTGTGATGCATATGAATGTGTTCGTTCAAGAGAAAAGCAAGGCAGTATATTTGATTGCACGTGCCAATTATCTAACTTATTTAGATGATTGTTCATAAACCTACGCATCTCAACAGCCCTCTCAGGGACAACGAAAGAAGAAATCAATTTCAATTATGCGAACTTAATCCCGTCTTCGAATTCACGGTTTCAACGACCATCCACAGAACGTAAAAGCAAGTCATTTGTAGAACATTGTGATCGGTTAGGTAAATAGTCAAAACTTACGAAGTAAGTTTTGTATACTTTGTTCGAATTCCGGATGTTTGCCTTGTTCGTTAAAAGGAATTTGTTCAGACAAAATTTACTACTGTGGTAACTGTGTCCAATACGTTATCTTATCAAACAACGAAAGCAATATAGTTTGCCTCTAATTTTTCGGTGGAAATTTCCTCCCTCAGATGCGGAAATGGACGGACAGACTGCCTGCATTTTCTTCTATAATGGCTTCAACGGTTCACAGATTTCTGCTTGGGATTTTCTTATTGGAGACTGCAGGCTACTTGATTTCAATAAATCATCCTTTAGCAGTTGCACGGATTCACAGTGCTCTCACTCCCTTTGAGATGACTTCACATTCGACAGCAATTGTAAGTGGACTGAAAAAACTACGGGTGCAACTGATGGAGGAAGAGCCGGAGGGTCGTGAAGTGGCCAACCTGCGCTTTCTTGCAAAAGGATGGCCTTCTAAACCAAGCAAAGATGCTGAAGAAAAACAAGACAACTACAAAATATTCAATAGTGATCCACAAGCTAACTTTTTTCATCTGGACCCAACAACCGGTATTTTGCGAATTGCACGTCGTATTGATCGCGATCAACTCTGTCCAACTTTTCCGTCTTGCTGCCCACGAACACGAGAGGAAGTGATTCCGCTGGATGTTACAGGATCTGATATGACGTCAATGAACACCTACTTCATAGAACATGGTGGTGACAATACGCTCAAACATTTACCAGAGTGTCGTCTGGACTTAAACATTCGCTCCGACGACCAGTATTCAAAAATCATCCTTGTTTTGGTGCACATCGTCGACCTGAATGATAATGCACCCGTGTGGCCGCAGACAGACGGAATGACTGATCGAGACAGCAGCAGTACGGCAGATGTAAGTGAAATGTGTTTGGAATACATCAACGGTGATCACTGATGATTTTCACAATAATGTACTACCGGTGATTTCATCCAGTCTGTCGTATTTTCATTCATTTTGTTATGATAAATATGTTTAATGATTAGTTTAAAGAAAAGAGAAACTGTGCTGAAAGCAGTGTAGTCTAGCATAAGTAGCAATTCTAAAAATCTAGTCTAAAGGCATTTAAAAATATCATGTAAGTCAATTCCTGGGCTAGCGAAGTAGAAATAAAAACTTCACACTTGCAAATCAACTAGTTCTACGACAATTAGGGAGGCCCACCGTCAAAATCAAATTTGTAATCATGGCCTCGTCACAATAACAATACTCTTTCCTCGTTTTTAAATTTCGTTCATGAAATTATTTACCGAGCACGTTGGTATTCTGATACACTTTAAATGGGTCATTCATGTATGGAAGACTCACGGATGTGACGGCATCGGTAGACATACCCCGTTAAATTCAAGTAAATGATTTGGTAAATTGAAGTTAAATGCTAATTTTGACCACCCCGACTCATTTGAAGGGCTGTGCCACAGTAAGAATCGTTTTGTCCAACAACACTGTCACAGTCAGTGACGAGTTGTTATCCGTTAGTCTGCTTGCTTCTTTGTCTCGCAGAGTCCCAATGTTTGTTCAGTTTTCATTTTTCACGTACCTGTAGTTACTTACTTATGTACAATTTCCTGGACTATTGTCACGATCGAGGATAACCGTAGGGTCCACAGTTCACCCCTAGAAATGTATGGAGCTTGGACGTTTGCAAAATTGCTATGTCCAGTTTTCAAAAGGTTAAATATCAATCCGTTAGCCAAACGACGTTATCAACAACAAATTCAAGCAGTAAAAGAACCCGACAACAACAAGACAGTTTACATATAAACCAAGGCTACAGTTTGTTTTCATTTTCGGCTTTGTTACGAACACGTGGAGTGTGATATCATGACAGCGTTCTACTGTGGATAAATTCCTGACTTAGGTCTCCAGAGCATCGCAAATAAAAGTAAATTAATGACTGAGAATCAGCTTAGAAAGATAGAAAATGAACAAGAGAATTTGGACATTCAAATCACGGTTTACTTTTAAATATCAAAAAAGGCAATTTCTAGCCTAACGAACCAGGAAGTTTAGCTTGGCATATGCCTTGCTAAGTCTGTTAATTGCATCGCTAAACGGCAGTCGACCTTCTCAAAAACACCACAGTTTCATCCCTGACTAACAGTTTAACCAAATCCGAACCAACATATTATTTACGCTTGGGACTGAAGGCAACGTGAAGCCTATAAGAATAAACTGGCATTCGATTCGGCTCGTCGGAGATGCGCTCTCCAAAACCATTTGTTGGCTGGCTAGCTGTGAACACTCCACCAACAGTTAGAGTGCGGAAAATAGGAGATATTCAGTGCAACATGCTTCATTAGATTTTCTCCGGGATATGGAAGGCATACCACACTTGATCCTAAATGCTGCGTGTTGGGGCGATAGATTTAGCATAAATGGGGTGAATTTTGTAGCCCAATATACACAGTTACTTAGTCGGACATGACTTGTTCACAAAGGTTAGCTGTAGCAGTTTCTTACAACAGGGGTTTCATAATCCTTCCATACTGTACAAGCTTGAGAGACCGAAAAGTATTTTTCCACCTAAGGAGGTCGGTGAGTGTCCATAGAGTAGAATGGTTTTATACTGAATGGTCAATTCAGGTAGGCTTAAAATATTCTAAAGTAAGAAAATATCGTCATCATTCTCAACACTGTTCTCAGAACCAGCGAAACTGAAATGCTGCTAAATTTAGCACTTTGTACCTCAAAAAGCGTTAGATAAACCAATTGCCTTTGAATACTTATCCAGAAGCTGGCAAACAGTAGGATAACATAACCTATGAGCTAAATCATATTTTTTACGTAAAATTGCTCTCTATAGGTGGTTAAGGTTCCCGAGATTTGATCTACCACACTGGTTTCTTCTGTTTAGTTTTTTAAACTTTTTACCAAACTTTTTACTTTTTCTAAAGACATTGGTTGTCAGGTCACACTTAACTAATGTTGAGTTTTGCTTACATTCATGTAAAATATTTCCAAATACTTCAGACCTCACCTTGAATATACACTGAGGTCGTATGGCTAATGAAGAACGACATAAGCTAAAGTTTCATTCATGTTTGCCGCTCAAATACATCAAAATTCCACGCCATTTGAAGGACTGATAACTGATTGTGTAGCGAACAATATACTTCTGCTAAGAAAGTTGACCAACATATCTGAACTTCTTCGCTGTGTCTACCAACCACCAACTACAATTTTGCATCAGCATACTTTGTGACAATGCTTATACATTTAATGAACAGTTGTGGAAATTTACGTTTATGTTGCATACACCATTTTCGAACAATGCTCAGTCACTATCAATAATCTGATAGCATCCAGTTTGTGGATGCTGCACTTGAAGGTGCCTTATTCAATGAGCCGATTGAACGAACTGCAATTGCATCATTGTTTTTATCATGATTTTGTTGCTCATTCTGGCTGAAAATGTTTGCTTATCTTTGTGAACACTCGAGCATATGAAATACCGCTTTCATCTCTATTTGCAACTTGACCGCACGTTGTGATGTCAGCTAGTCCGATGCAATGCTTGACCTGTACATTACAGTAACCGAATCTAATAAAGTTGGTGAACAGTTCGTTATAGATGCTTTCAGAGGGAGCCATGTTATAGTTTTACTGTTGCAAACGAGGATAAGGGCTAAGCATTTTTAGTGGTGTTTTCTTTGTAGGTCGTGCTTTACAACCGGAAATTCGGATACACCGAAACTTACATCCACGACTATGGACGATCAGAGTGATATATGATTACATTAATAATAGTAGTTACATTATTTATTTATTTCAGTTTTACTCGTTGGTATCTATTTCAACTAACCCGCACTAAACAAAGTAATAGTGCTAACTGTACGACATGTGTTAGGGCATATAGTTAAAAACATATGATAGGCAGTCAGTTAATTAACTGATAAGATGCAGAGCATACGATAATTAAACCATTCACTCCCTTTAACAAATGGGATTTAATCGCGAATGATGAATCAGTGAAGACATCAGGGGTCGCCTAAGATCATTGGATAGTCGGACAATGACGCGGTGATGAACTATGAGGTTCTTCGCTAGTAAGTTTAGCCAAGTCAGTGAGCTACATCTATTGAAATGAGTAGTTTACGATCGCTTAACGATTTGACCATAAGCTCTATCTTCCATGAGATGTCTCTATCCACACTAGGTAGATTTCTCTCACGAGAATATTCCCCGGTTCCATTGCTGCAAACAGAGGTTAGAGTCAAAGTGCCATGTAATCGGACTTATGCATACCGATAGTCGGTGTCAACCTAATATTGATTAATACTAGTCCAGTTATTAGTTTTAAACTTTTCATGTTATGACGTTTTACAGGGGAGCATGTAGTAAACAGTATTCAAATCTAATTTTTGGTTAATAGAGTCTGTCTGCTGTGTTAGGCCTGAAAATCTATCCACCGAAAACGATGTGCATAGCAACTGCTTGGAAGTTGCCGAGACGGTCTGGCCTACCGGTGTTCAGGAAAATTTTTGCTAACTCACTTAATAAACATCCTCTGAAGATCGTCAAAGTTTTCCTGTCTGTAGCTAAAGACAACTATAGCTGTGGTATGTGATAATGGTTTTTCATGTTTCCGATCAAGTATATGCCCCCTGAATGATTATCCGACAGGTTAGTTTAAACACAACTTCGAATGACCTTTTCGATAAGACTTGAAGAAGCCAATCAACAAAATGCTGTGAAATACTAGAAAAACTGTCCTACTTATTCCCACGTACTAATCTTTTACCAAGAAGAGGGAGCCTTTCGGACACTGCTGAAGATTTTAAAGATTCTTCCATGCTTCTTGGAACTTTCAAATTACTTACTTTGAAATGTTCATGTTCCAATCCCATGAGAAACATCAGCTCCATTAAAAAAAGGTCTACATACAAACGGAACCACTTTCTAAGAAAATCGACAAGACGCTGCAGTTATCGATTTTCAGGTGAAGGATTGTTGGTCAATGAGATATTTCACCACTGACAAGCGGGGAAAAAATATTTGTTGGAATGTAGTATCTGTTTGCAGTGGCAATCTGAATGGTTCAGCTAATTACAAAGTCGGAATATACTGTCAATCTCGTTCAGTATGTATCGACTAAAACCCTTAACTATACAACTATGATAAAACGACTCAAAAGGCTAAGCGAAATCCACAATACAAACCTCACCAGAGAATTCCAACTGTGAACTCCTCAACAGAAAAGTTACTATACCACCTTTAGAAGCGTGCAGGCAACCTTTATAAGTGTAGCTGGATGTTTATGTGGAAAATTTTGATTGTACCTTTGTGGTCTACAACACATTGGTCAGCACGGTTGTCTTTTGTCTTTGACAAAATTAGTCAGCCTGAATAAATCTTTAGTTCATCAAAAATCAAAACATGACGAGGAAGGTCATTTTTGGTGTGTCACCTTCAGGCCAAATACACCACAATACATACGAATAGGTGTCGGTTATTAAGTTCTCATTTTAATATTCACAATGAGACCACGTGGATAACGGCGTACAGCCAGCGAGCTTTAAACCCCTCATATCCTCTGTCTAACTGATTATTCATGGCCTTGACTCAAGCCTCACAACGTTTAAGAATGATCTTCTCGCTTTGTTGATCAGCATTTCAATAAAGACTGCCGTACTCATTTTCTTTCCATTTATATCCGTTGTGTTTTTAAGTATGTTAGAAATAGCAAATGGCATTCACTGAATCAAGCCGAATGTTCAACTCATATAGAAGCGTAGTGTTTTTAATGACTGGATGTAAGTACGGCAGGTTTTGTGGTCATAAGCATTTTCTGAGCTAACGCCTTCCAAAAAAGCAACAGATTTTAGATTTCTTCTATTAAACCTAGTCTAAACAACATATCCTTCTTCCTTTCAGGAAAGGGAATCAACTCTATGATAGTGATAGACGAAATTGCTAACCAATGCGTTAATGATCTACTGTTGGACAATACCAAGTTATCGCGCAAACTAATTGCATGTTACAGTCATTTACAATTAACATCCAAATCAACTGATCGTCTCCAGAGGAGGCACGATAGCTGCTGTCAGTAACCACATGCACCGGACTTCCATTAAGTTGTACCTTTTGACGCCGTTGAACTTGTTGGGGTTTTCACTTCATTGTAAGAGCTGCAATCGCACATGGGTGACTTTGATTTACTTGGTCATCAGTAAATTCTTCAACAACTCACCTACATAATTACTGTTCACAGTTAACTTAGTTTGTACTCAGAATGGTCGCCCAGTCTCGGAAAAATTGGCATCCTACGGAAACAATTGATATTTCGATGTTTAGTATAAAATTGCCATAACGACGTATATAGTTCTACATTTAATATAAGTAAGTAGAGATAATAACAGCTTTTGTTCCTCATATATAACTGTTTTATTCAAAAAATTGATTACGTTATTACCTGTATACAACAGATCAACCACTTGTCTGGTATGGTGAATGTAAAGTGAGTTTTAGTGACTTTATAGACTTCTCTTTGTATACTATCCGGATATCAGCCTCGTAGCAAAAGCCTGATTTTGTGTCAATATAGTGTTATATTTGTTCTGACCGTAGCGACGCGCCATTCGAGGCTATTGTCAACCGCAGGTATGATGTGGGACGAAGGGATGGGCTTTCCGGCATCTAGCTATCGACCATTACAAGTTGGCTGGGTGATGGATCGCTGGCGCGCATTACATTCCACTATTCTGGTTTCCGACAAATTCGTTAAACTTTTTTTCTGATTGTCTACTTCAGTTTACTGTTCTAGGTCAAAACAGCTTCCGGTTGAACATCGCTTCTATAGTAGATATTGTATAAAAGAACGGAATTCGAACCAGATGAACACGATTGGTTGATATTTCATTTCCTCAGTAACTCAAGCGACTGACTGTTCATTGGAAATACTCAACGAAATCCCTCGTTTGTGTGCTTGAATTATTTCTTATAAAAAGATAAATCTAGGGCATAAAACTTCCGTGTAATCCATGTTCAGCATTAGCATTAATGCAAGATTGATATGAGTTCGTCGTTATAATATTTAATGTACACCTTAAGAGACGAGTCGATAAAGAGTAGAGAAACGAGATAAAATTTGGATTATTTTAGTTAACTGACTTTCTCGTTATGGATTCAGATGTCGATAAGTATTTCTTAGTGGGTTGGGTCTGTCATGGCTACCTATCTTGAAGATTTAAAGTATGTGGTAATTCCAGTCAGAACTATAGTTGACGGGTTACTTAACACAGAACTATCCAAAACATACAAAATTGATAATGGCTCACTTTTGGAAATCAAACAATATTGCGGATTAATTGTTTATATAAACTTACGTAAGTTGCAGTCTTTGGAAAATATTGTAGACCATATGTAGGCTTGTCTCTAGACACCCCAATGGCAACATGTACAATGGAAGGATTTTCACAGTTTTTGACCTAGTATTATGCTTGCTGCCAGCTTCTTACACAAGATTAAGTAGCCATAAGAACCAAAGTTGCAAACAGCGAACTGACAAAGTTCAAATTTGATGTGCAAGGTTGAATCCGATAATGTTTCTCAAAGCATTCTTAAATAATGTGCACCCTAACTTGCTACACCAACACCTCATGGTGTTGACGAATATGAAATGGGGAGGAAAATAAACAAAAATGAAAGTAGTTTGACGAATACTGTTTTCAATCATTCATTACCAGGCAATCACACAACATTTTATGCAGCAGTTGTCGAGCAAGCAAAATTAGAACCAATTTGTCACATAATGACGTCAAATAGATCTGAACTGGAGGGCGATTAGGTGGCAAAATTGACTTATAGGAAGTGTCAAGTGAGCAAGGTGGACTAGTTTGGCAATCGTAGGGCCTGGTCACATTTTTCTGAACATAGAACTACGGATTGGAAAAAACGGACATTAAAATGGTCCAGCACTCACTCGCGATCCTCTGCACTATCATGTGTGCTAGATGAACAGCCGCCCATCCGAAAAAGAAAAAGCAATCTTTGCCGTTATTACTGCACACTTCTTGGTATCGATCGATAAAATGAACTTCGCCGACCTCCTTTCATTCAGCCAGTCAGCATGTTAATCGACTCAACACAATTCTATCAAACTCACTGTACTGGTCGGCAAAAACTGATATTGGGGAATGTAATGGAATGTGAACCGACGGAACGGAATTTTAACATAGCAGGTTGGAGGAAAGACAGCGTATGTAGATACGCACAACTGACCGATCCAGCGGTGAAGTAGATATTTCTACATTACAGAGTGATACTGATTCTGTTCATGTACAACTGACGATCTGGTTGACTGAAATAAATGATTTGAATAGCCCCACCTGTGAAAAAGCAACAGAGTCCACATTTGAAATTTACGAGCTCCTGACGTAGTTTCGTAGCTCAGCTGGTAAAGCGCTTGTCGTGTTTGGGCATGTTGTTCCTGCTGTTGGTTCAAATTCGGCCGGATCCATGACTTTTCACATTTGAGTCCCATCTGGTTCATTGAATCTTACAAATTACTTGTTGGTAATACAGTTTAACTGCTCACAGGTAGTGTTGATGGATCCCATCGTGAACTGTTCAAGGAATCTTGCCGAGACAGTCGATCCCCTAGATTATTTGGTGAATTCCATAAGGGACAGTGAGATGGGTAGATAACAGGTTCCGAATGTGAAATTTTCGAGCTCCTGGCGGGGTTTCTTAGCTCACCTTGTAAGGCGCTTGCCGTCTTTAGGAATGCTGTTACTGTCGCCGGCTTGTATCCAGCAAAGCCCTGCTTTTTCACAATTGCCTTCAAAATCATCATATCTGCCAAATTAATTTTCTTGAACAAATACGGTGGGCTTCTTAGAATATGCTGTCAATTACTTGAACCACAAGGACTTACTTGGAGTGCACCTTCAGTTAGTAATGTTTGTTCAGACTGATGGATAATCCTTGGTGTTAATGCTCCAGCCAACTATAAAAGTTCTGTAGGCTAAGTCAGTCCGTCTTACAGCGAAAACACTGTTCTACCTATGACGAATTTCTATTAGCTGGGTTGTTCGTTTCCCTTCCTGTAATTCTGTCCTACTCAGGATTTAATGTCCAAAGAGTTGGATCGCTGTTAGATACTCTAGACAGATGTGAAATTTGATACAGGAATGACTGAACTGTATTCAGCAAACGTTACCTAGGTGATCGGCAGCAAGAGGGCAGTGGATGTGATTGAAATTTATGCGAATTTTGAGCATGAAAAGTCCTACCGTAATCGATAGTTTCATTAACTAGTGTGAGTGGGCAAGGTCTGTACAGCTTGAGTGCTGAATAGTCATCCAGCCCGCCTTTTCTATTAGAGGCACAAAGGATGTAGATATGGGTAAGGTAATATAATTTAGATATGAACGCCCACGTATTTCAACTGATATCGACTCATTAACACTAATATTAAAGTTCGTACATCAGTTCTGCTTAGTCCATGTAGCAACACTGCCTAAAGATTCGTAACAGTGTAACGACAGTAAGTGACAAATTTTCACTGAAAACCACCTACTGATAGCGCTGTCGCAACGGATTTAATAAGGGTGTTTTCACTTAGACGTGGACCAACTCTAAGAAAGTGTTGTTTATGGTTCAGTGGACTCATAGGATGCAGTGCCTTTGGTAAGTGACCTCGAGATAGTGTTTGGATCAAACCTTGGGGGATGTGACGGCTGGAATCTTTTTTAGGCCAAAACAGGATGGCTTTCAGCTGGCCGATAGCAAGTTGCATTTTGCGTATTGACTAAATCATCTGATATCACATACCTAAACAGTGTGTTCTAATTTGCTCAGATCTCAACTTTGAAACAATTTCATCTGCATGGAAATCTATCAATTTCATAACCTATTTTTAGCAAGGGACCTCATAAAAGTTTGGGTTTGTTTAGTGGGCTGATATCTGTCAGTCGGGTTCGGAGTCGTTGGTGGGTGACAATGGAGTCTACTCCAAACTATACTCAATTCTTTAAGAACTGACCCTGACACGTTATCTGCTCTGTGGGGAGATATTGTTGAAACCCATTACACTTCCAGTGGCCCTGTTCTGAGCTTGTTGAATAAGTACCGAATGATTTTTAGAACCAACGTTCAGATCTAAGTTCAGTTGCAAGTGTAAACGGACTGAGAGGCTGAACGAAGTAGAAGTGACTTCTTCATAGAAAGTTTCACAACTTCTTGAGACGTACAATGTCATTTGTGTCTTTTAATCCACGACCTTACAGTTAGCATTATGACTTCTAGTATCTGTAACTAGAGTTCCTGGGTTCTGTTAGCATAGTGATAAAAACAGCTTATTGTCGCTAATGATTGTTGTCAACACAGTTTTGTCGATGGCTATACATGACGTTGCATTTTTTGGCGTTTAACGAAAAGTGGTTTTCTATGAATCACTGTGTTAGTCAGTTCATGTATATCTGTACGGTTTCAAATGTTCCATACAACTCACGGTTCTCCTAAGTATTGTATCGTCAATATTCACTAGTCTCGAGGACTTGACAACGTCAGGTGAAGCAAGAATGTAAAGGATGGGCAATAGGATTCTTAATATGGATCCCCGCAGATTTCTTAAAGGAAGCCCAGGCACAACTCCAACAGTGACACCACAAATTTGGAAACAGGCCCACTAAACATTGCGATGTTCCTATGCCAACATTCTGTAACTCTCTAGGCCTCAAGTGACTACCGCAGTCAATTATTATGGGTCCTATCGAACACATCCTGGTAGAGTTATCACTTCTGTTGTAGCCGAATCGTCGCAACGTCTTTAATTTCTTGAAGTTAGCTACGTCATGGGAGCAGATGTGATGAGTGAGTACACTTGCTTCCAATCTTTAAAAATGCGGGGAGGAATCAAGGTTCAAAGAAATAAAAATTTTCTTTCATCGTAATCGGAAAGCTGTGTGGAGTCACTCTCCAACAAACTGGTTGCAAACACTTATCGACACCCACCTATCTGTGATTTTAATGGCAAAATCCCATGCGTGCTAGTTCTCGTATCTAGGCTGATCAAGGTATATTGTCCGTTAGTGTAAGTGTAAGTGAGTCAGGTGTTAATAGATCTGAACCGTAAACAAAATAGATGTGAGAAAATTTAATGCGTTGTGCCGATGTCCATTACCAAGTAACTCTTTGTTTAAACCACACCGAGTTTAAGCCAAAATGATTATAGGTTTCGCAAAGTTTCAAATGTCTCGGGAGGTCTTTATCAAACGATTTAAATCAGAAAATTCACATCCTTCAAGTCAAGTATGAGGCGGTTCACTTTGAACGGATCAAGGCCCTCAACAGCAAATTTGCACCGAAAGATGACAATAACCCCGAGCTAAACACGTTGGTTTACTTTATATTAAAAAGCGGCTTTTGCTTCAAAATTTTACGGCTTACCTAGGATACCTAAACCCTGGATACCACTGCTGCCAATTATTGACTATACAAGAACCCTAACCTAAGTTTTGGCCGCATATTGTTCCGTGTTCATATGCCTTTTGAAAAATACGCAGACTATTCTATCCGGATTTTCTTACAACTGGTTCTCAAGCTACAGCAGCTTAGCTCAGACCCACATAAATGTCTGGTCAGCGTTGACACTGTTTTGTTTTTCACAGAAGTTTCACTTCTAGAAGATGTGATGGTCATTTGCCAGCTTTCTGGAGCAGGTACCTGTTTATCTGAAAGAACTAGTTTCTAGGTTGACGAGAATGTGAAAGCTACGGAGCACTACTTAATCTTCACTTTCTTTACATTCAAACAGACGGTTGCTAAATTGTTCACAAAATATTTCGGGGATAAATTGTTGTCCAGCTTTCCAAACGCACCTAGAATTTACTGGAGATTTATCGATGATACGTTAATGGTGACACATACAGAAACAACAGTTCAATTTATGGAGCACTTGAATTCCTTTCATTCCCACATCAACTCCATGACTAACTGCGAATCAGCGTACTGAAAGCTGAGTTTTCTATACTGCAAAATGCGCAGAAGAGCCCATGTTAAGCTGGACAAGGGTGTGTACGGAAATAACATCCACTAAACCGACAAGGCAGCTGCAACTAACTTGTTTCACAGGCCCTTTTACTAACTAGATCCGAGGGTGAGCTACCACACGAATAAAAGACCGTCACGTCACCGATGAAAGCTGAGGGTTATGGTGGCAAGAGGTTACGTTCAATTCAGGAACTACTCTGTAACGAGATTAGCGAACCCATAAATTGCCTGTCGACTACCGTTATTTTTTAAGGAAGGAACATATTAGAGGAAGTTAGAGTTTTCGTCAACTAATCCAATATCAAAGTGGTATTTAAAGCCATCAACACGTTAGAGAGTAAATTAGTCCGCCTAAGCTAAAAACGATCAGTTATGGATCAGTTCTGTGTGTATCGAATTAAGTCTGCCGAATTAAGATTACCAAGTTTCTTACACTGGACAGACCGCATGACATATGGTAGTAAGCACTAAAGAACGGGTAAGATGTACTAAGAAGCCCTTCACTGATACTAAGAAACTCCAGGAACTAGAATATGATTTCGTTGTTACGGTGCACGTAATCTTCGACCAACGTCAAGGTGAATTTAACCATCTAACTGTGCTAAAATGTGAGTTCCGTAACCACAGAGAACGTCTTCTGGCAGAACGTTTGTTGATCACCAGTACACCACAGGCGTGGAACTCATCAGTTGACTTGGTACTGTCAATATTCTGGATTGATTTAAATGAACAACAAGGATACCACTTTTGGAAAGTTCGCTGTAATCTCCTCACCCATCCTATCCCGAACAGTTTACACGCACGTCGATTGACCACACCATCGAACGCATGCACACAATAACTGTCCAGCCCTATTGACACCTGAAATTTTCATCTTGTGACATCAGGTGAACCACAAACCCATCCATCCTATTGTTAGCCATTCTATACACCGCATGTCAAACACAACAGCACATGCCATTTGATGGCCACTTTACTTGAAGTTCGTAAAACGGAATGTTGTGAAACCTGTAAATCTTTTGTTTTCAGCTCGTGGCTTAACCAAAGAATTACCTGCTAACGAGTCAGAAATGACCCCAGGCTTTTTCCACGTTGCATACTGACCAAAATTGGTTGAGGGAAAAGAATAGCATGTTCTCCGTAGGATTTTTGAAGCCTTATCAACTAACATCTCTGAGAATGCACAGAAAATAAGTGGTGGTGGTTCCCGTGTTGAGCTCTGGCCTGAGAAGAATTACCTGCGCAATTGGAGGATGACTCCAACGTTATGCGCCACCTTCTCAAATTGTATGAAATGATGACGACTTTTCCGTAGACACAAATAAGACCACCCCACCCCCTACTTAAAAATCGCTGATGAAGCAGAAACTCTCAACATTTCATTACACTGGTATGATTAACCCATCACAAAGCGACTTGTTTCATATACGGTCATACTTTGTTAAACCCGAACGTTATATCTTCAGTATGATTGTATGAGGTTTGCATTCTTGTGCATTTCTAACTTTGTGCGATGAAGATTGTGAAAATAACTAAAGCAATTGTGTCAAACAGTTGGCGTATGGTTGAGTGAAAGTTACTTAACGGAATGAAGCAGTAATAAAGTTTGGAACAGTAACCGTTCGTTCGTGGATAACATGTTCATAGAAGCATAACCGTTTCATACTTTCCATGGAACTGGTCAACGTAAGGTTAAAAGTGGCAGACATGGCTAGAGTTACTTCAAGCCATCGAACTAGAAACCCTTTGGTTTCTAGCATAATTTGAATGGGTCTAGTAAATTTTTGGTGATATGATACCTAAGTATTAACGGGCTTTGAAATATTCTTTCACATGCACACTTTTCTGAAAGAGGGGTACAGGGAAGCAAAACTGAAGTCGACTACGTGTAGTTACACTCGACGCTGTATTATTTGGAACCTTTTGTTTTTAAAGCAGTATGAGTAAAAAAAGAAGCGTGATTTGTTTGTTTTCAACCCTTCAGTATTTAATTCATTTGAGCACGAAACTAAATATTTAGGATGGGCAAAATATAATGTAGCGGCAGAAGAAAATACATAATCCTAGGATGCATGCACTACTACGCTTCGCTGTTCTTTAAACATGAGTTAGTCATACATTCCATTTGTATATCCCTTTTTACTTGTTTCCCAAAACAGCATCGAATGGTAGTCCACATTTCAGAAAATAGTCTCGTTGGTGACTCCGTCAGTCTTACATCGGCTTACGATGCAGATATCGGAACAAACGGTATTGTGCGCTACGCTCTAGTACCGGAAATTGCGGAGTTCACCTTGAAATGGACCTCTGAGCTGGAATTTCTGACCAATCATGTTCCTCTGGAGACATCTAAATCACAAGTATTGGATTCTGGATACGACACACTACCAACACTCAAAGCGTTCAGCACCAGTCAACTTCCGGGTGCCAGACACGAGTTAAAACTGGTAGTCAAACAGGCTTTGGATCGTGAAGTAACTCCTTTCTATGATTTGACGCTGATTTCGTTTGATGGCGGCTCACCAAGTAGAAACTCATCTATACCCCTGCACATAATCATTACCGATGCTAATGATAATACACCAAAATTTCAAAAAGACACCTACGTCGTTGAGCTAGCCGAGAATTCAAGACCACATACTCCGGTAGTTCAGGTAGATGAAGGTCTTTCCGTTCGTTCTTTTTTGGTCATTGTTGATTTTATACACAGCAGTGTTAACAGAACCAACATTTGTGGTAATGAAACTCCCATTTGAAATTATGAAAACGAATGGCACTTTCCTCAACTGGTACAACACGTTTTCTCACTGAATGAATTCATTCAGCCGTTTGCACTGATCTACAGTATAGTATGTGACCATGAAGTATTGTGAAAGGGTTTTCCAAACAACTGATATGTGGTCAGCTGTTTTGAGTTAACACAGTCTCACCAGTGAATGCTACAGCATGATGTGTTGGTAAACGCGTCGATTACCAATCTGCTATTTACTCACAGGCGATGTGACCCAAGTAGCTGTAAACGGGATTTACTGCTTACATGAAGGAATTATGACTGAATTGTCCGCGAAAAGCCTCGAAAGAAAAAGAGGATACGACTAATAGTGTGAAGTATTTACTCGCCGAGTTATATTTTACCGGTTAAGGGATCAAGCTGAAAGCGAACAGTCACAGGTGTATATGTAGATATTTTCAGACCTAAAAAAGCCAAGCATTAATTACGCTCAGCTTGTAAAATATGCTTGTTTTGTAAACAGTAATGCAAGAATTAGAGAAAGTACTTGTCACATTTATGCTAAAATATTCTTAAGTCTAGGACACAACCTGTCGGCCCCAGTCAAGTTAACCATAGCCTGTAATGAGTAGGGCCCGGAAAGCCTTTGAAAATCCAGTTTGCATCAAACCGTTGGGAAATTTTTGTAAACCTCTTTAACTCATCAATAGCTTCCGTGGCGTCAGAATAAAATGGAGAAAGATTTATCCCGAGTACTTCAGATTAAACTTATAGTTCACACATAAAATTGGAACAGTATGGTTTGTGGTGGTCGATCTTTTAATGGTTTAGTACTTATTGGATACTGTTCAAATATCTTTTACTACTTCAGCTCTCAATGGCAGATACTAATATTCAACATTTATTAGTCTTTGTATTAGTCAGCTTAATGATTTTAACATTATAATATTAATACTAATGAACACCAATACCTCATAGATTTCAGTATAATAGTAATTGTACTGCGCTTCATATTCAGCATTTCCGTATGTTAATAATGTTTCGGCAATCAACTGTATAAATTATAAGATATTTTAACATCTGCTGAGATACTATCAGGTCCCAAAGCAACTTACACTCCAAAGTTTCACTGCTCTCAATAATGGCATATTGCAGTGGATAGTAAAAAATTCGTTTTACCGATCACTGCAAAAAGTATTTTCATGCCCTCTACCACAAAATTCTTGCCATTTGCTCGAAAATGTTGGCTACAAATATATATTGATGATTGGAGGTGAACAAGTTAAAATCGATGTCCAATTAATATTGGTGTATCCCTTGCTTGCAGGTCCAAAGTGTATATGCTATCACGAGCAGGATATTTTGTTTCCAAAGGGACAATATTCGACCAAACACCACTGGAAAGAATAATTCGTGCAAAAATACGTGCACATTAGTGCTCACAGCCAAAAGCTTACCTAAAATAAGAAAGCCTCAATGAAAACATAGGGAAATTCGAGATGAAAATAGAGCCATCAAAAACGTTTACCACCGTTTAAAAGTATAATTGCGAAACGGTCATTAACTCGGGAAGCTGAGTGATTGATTTTACAAAAATCGTACCATCTGAGTGTCGTGAACCGTCAGAATACTGCAAATTCCAGAAAATAGATCAGTTAGATGGTCTTTCTAAATCATTCTCGATCAGAGTACAAAAGATCGTACCTCTGGTTTCAGGCCGGTTCACCTCTGCACCACAGAATACTGAAATTAACTTTGTCTTGTAGTTAGGCAGTAAAGTTTGGCTAATGCATGTGATTTTATGCCAACCCAATTTGGCTCCCATCCGGTGTACGTCAGTCACTAGGTTGATCTGCAGCAGTATATTTTGCGTTTCTTGGTTGGTCTTAAAATTCACGGCGCCTGTAATCGACCGGTAAGATTTGAACCATTAACCTGGCAATAAAATTATTCACGATTCTTTCCTAATGGAAGTTTATGATACACTGAAATTTTCCCAAGCCTGTTGATGGGGGAATGTAAGCGTGGCATCTGATGTATTGCTGTTATTTAGCAAACGACCTTTTCTCTGCTATCAGAATGCACTCAATCACTAAACGGAAAATGAACAGATGTTTCTCCACATAAACTGCCGTTAGGCAATTTTCAGAGACTCACGAGACGCACGGAACGATTCACAATGGTTATTAGGTATTAAACCGCTGAGTTCCCTTGATCCAGTTCACCAGTAACGATAGACGACATACGTCGTGAGATGGTAACATTTCATTTACTCTCTTCAGTCACGAACGTAAAACACTAGAATATATAAGACAAGGGGATAGAAACAACAATAGAAACAATCAACGATTGGGTTTACATGGAACAAGGATTGCTATCAGTTCCACGACAGACAAACTACGTGAGTCAACAGCTTATGCACACACAGGACTCGACAGCGAGTATTGATTAACACTGCCTCAGAGAAGGCAAGCCATTTCGGGTTCCGATTACGCAACAACACTTGGAACGAGTTGATGAGGTCAACAACGTGACCTGTTTCCATAATGTGCTTCCGCAATTGATTAGGTCGAATTTCGTCTCATTCGCTCTGTTGCCATTGCCCGTTACATAATGGCGTGCAGCAACCACTTAGACATATGTTTAGCCATTCTTTGTCGCGATTACCGATCTATTCTGCCGATATAGACGTCACCACAACTGCAAGTGAACTGATAGATTGCATGTGAGAAGGAACAGTTCTGTAGGTCACGATTATGAATAAGCTAAGCGACACTCCCGGTTTTGAGTGGCAACCGAAATTCAGCCGCAGGGTGTGTGCGAGTTAGGGCAGACTGTGGTTTTTGACTTACGTCCGTTGTGATACGATCGCCTTTGAAAGGTGGGTTCAAAAGACCTGCTTCTTAAGGACCGTACGCACAGCAGTCTTGATCAGTCTTTTTTGGCTGTGAATATCGATGAACTTTGGAGAATATCCGTTTGCGAGCAGCACCTTTTTAACCTTTCCTCCTCTCCTTGCAAGCGTTCATCGGTGCAGATCCCCCGGTATTATCAAACAAAAAATGTTTTACGTTGTACAACCGGAATGAAAAGTGATCGTAAAAATATATAGACGAACATATGTTTTCGATAATTCATCTTTAGGCCGGTACAATCATATGAGTTAATAGAATTAGATCGAGATACCGAGCAGATTTATTACAGAAAAATTAGGTCACTGGTCAGTCAATTGGCGATGGCCTGAGTAATCAGTTACGTCACGCTTGTCCATTGATTTGACCGCGCAGGTTGACCATCGATCCGGTGGATTTGTGGCCATGGTAGGTGCATCATCGTTTTTGATTACATAATACCGAGTCAAGCATCTTGATTCCAATGGTCTCTGCTGTACAAAGTGTTCTGATTCGGACCGCTTTTGATGGGTTGACTGGCACGCGATATACCATTTTGCAGGCTAGATAAGTGTTTCAACCAGATGAGCGAGGATAACACTGTTGACCGATCGTGATTCCCCGTGCCCCAGCTACCGTGTACAGTGTTTTCGGATTCTTTTCGAAAGTTGTCTTGATGTTCGACCAGTAGAACCTGCCTCACAGGAACAAGTGAATGAGTAGGTACACATAGATGAGGTCTGAACTGTCAGTCTATCTTTGTTATAAAACCTGAGAATTGGGGATATGGAGAATTGAATACTGGGTTTAGCTGTAGCATGGGTCTTGCTGATTGTCTGGTTGAGCCTATTTGTCAGCCATTCTGCGGCAATGCCACCTTTGATCAGCACTCGAATAAACACAGCCTTCTTTCTTACGTCATGTACTTCAGGTTTAGGTGATATTCTTATCATATTTCTAACGATAAATTGTTCCGGGTAGCCGTTAACATGAAGGACGTTCTTTATGAATTCGAGTTCACTTTCTAACGTATCCACCGAGCAAATTTTATATGCTCCTTCAGTCAGGCAGCGCACTAGACTTCTATTCTGTTTTGGGGGTAAAAAACTGCGAAAGTTTGTGTACTGACCTGTCCACGTACTCTTGCGGTAAATTCTGCGTTGAACAGTACCGTCTGTTCGTCGATATGAACGAACATCTAGGAAAGATATCTCGCTTCCAGTCTCCTCCTCAGGTGTAAACTTAACTGCCTGGTGGGCGCGATTGAATGTGTCAATTACTGTGTGAATGTTAGCATCCGAACCGGCTACGATAAATATATCGTCTACGTATCGGTAGTATTGACTGAACTGGCTGATGGCTGATTGAAACATAGTGCGTTCAAGCTTTCCTATGAATATATCTGCCAGGAGAGGTCCAAGCGGGGATTCTATTGCTGCGCCATCTGTCTGCCGATACAGCACACCGTTGAACAGTAGTTGTACATCGAATGTGCAACGGGGCAGAAGCTCTTTCAATTTCACTGGTGGTAAACCAATATCGATTCCTGTCTCAGACACGTAGTCACAGATAAAATTGACGGTTTCTAGCAGCTTTACGTTTGTGAATAACGACACTACGTCTATTGAGCATGATTTCAGTGAATTCATGTTAACGTTCTGTATGCATTCGACAAATTCAAACGTATCATGTAGACTGGGTGAGGCAATCGCTTTTCGGACGGGTTCAAGCAGTTTCACTGGCCGTTTCGCCGTTGAATGGTAAGGCGAATTCATCATATCAGGTATTGGACAAACCGGTACACCAAGTTTGTGGACTTCTGGTAGTCTATAGAGGAGGGGTATAGCAGAACCCTGTGGTCGTAGTTGCTCGTAAGTAGGGGGAGTTATCGGCTTTTCGTCCTTTAATGACTTAATACACTTAGTGATCTGTTGTTCGGCAAACTCGGTTTTGTCTCTTTCGTTGGCAACTCCACGAAACTTCGTCTGGTCTGCAAGAATACCACTGAATTACTCGATGTAATCGTTTCTATTTAGGATGACAATCCCAGCTCCTTTATCTGGTCTGCTGAAGATAATATCTAGATTCTGTTGAACCATCTTCAGTCAATTCATGTGCTGTTTTGTTTAAGGCCCCTTCTGTCTCGATTACATTATAGCTGACAGCAGTTAACAAGTGTAGTTTTAAATAATTCAAGGTCATCTGGCGAACGCGGGGTTAATTTATACGTCTGACCGAAAAAAAACCTCAAATTGCAACCCATAAAAAGCGGTCCGAATCAGAACACTTTGTACAGCAGAGACCATTGGAATCAAGATGCTTGACTCGGTATTATGTAATCAAAAACGATGATGCACCTACCATGGCCACAAATCCACCGGATCGATGGTCAACCTGCGCGGTCAAACCAATGGACAAGCGTGACGTAACTGATTACTCAGGCCATCGCCAATTGACTGACCAGTGACCTAATTTTTCTGTAATAAATCTGCTCGGTATCTCGATCTAATTCTATTAACTCGTATGATTGTACCGGCCTGGAGATGCATAATCGACAGTATATGTTCGCCTATGTATACCTTTATTCTCATTATCGTAATGTACATATTTGAAACGAAAAGTGATCAATAATATTTTTAAAGATTTGGATGTGCAGGTTCTCTGACACCTCTGGGTGCGTAAACCTACGGTGAAAATGACAGAAATTCATTCAAGTGGTCACTACAAATGGGTAATCGGTTAAAATAGATAAGGAAGTAGGGCGGTTTTGTTCGCAAACAGCTTGTATCGTGAATGTTTTACCCGTTTGCTGGTGTAGCCTGAATTCTTATATACAACCAAATGATTGGAGTGGAAATAACGTGTGGACGCAGTTAGTTTGTTTTATTTGTGTATACGTGGATTAAGTTTGGCCAACAGTTGACATTCAGTTCTACTAAGGTTATACGCTCCAAATCATTAGTGATATTGAGAACTAACACTAATTTTAGAAACGAATAAACCGTCTAATTTATTGAAAAGTTTAAACTACGTTAGGTTTTGCCCAAGAACATCTGATGTCATCTTTTAAGTGGGCGGGTGAATTAGTTAACTAACAGCAATTTTTTAATTTCGTAAGATCATTGTTTATTTAGTGTACACATATTAGTGATTTATGAACACACACCAAGAACGCTCGATATAATTTATTTATCAAACAAGTTACAAGTCTGATAAAGTTTCATGCTGAATACAATGACTCTAATCAACACCACCCTCACCTGAGGCCACAAACATTCTGAATACTTAGTGTCATGAAGTTTATAACCAAATAAATATCCATCGTAGAATTCACAATATATAGGAAATTTACAGGCTAGTGAAAGATGAGAATGCTTTTGTAATCTGAGTTTTTTTGAACATTTTGAAAGGAAAAGACAAGTCGGGTGATTTTTTTCAATTTCTGAGGGTCGGCAACAGAAAGACCTCCAAGAGTCAAAAGATAGTGGAGCTAAGGAAGACTTTATCACTGTTTATCATATTTGCAACAATCATACCGCTATCATTATAGGAACGCTCAACTTGTTTAGAAAGACCAATCGCTCGAATAATGCCCATTACTGCGGTAGAGAGAGAGTAACAAGGCGAACATATTACTTTCCTATGTTGAATGGGTTAAAGATAATCAGTTGTTTCTAACTTAATCGTGATCTCACATGGGATTGGAAGATTTCGTTGGTTTTAGATGGTCCCACTTACCACCAGCAAATTGGCAAATAGAAGTTTCGATCTTGCTGGCATTGTCCGACACTTTTAAAGCAAATTGGAGATACCACATAGGGAGCAATGAATGGTCGATTGACGCTGACTTGGTGGTCATCGTCATCAAGATTACCCATACCTGTGCTAGTGATTAATTAGAAATCACCAGGCCTGAATCCTGATAGGACATTGGTTAGTAGCTTCGCTATGCAAGTGCTGGGTTGTACAACCTATGCAGCTTTGTTGAAAAATAACGAATGAGCGAGTAACTCACCCTATCTTGGTTGCAGACTGATAATTCATCCGCCATTTAAAACTTCATGAAAGTTTGCTGCCGTGTAGGAAGTGGGACGACATCGAAAATTTTAACTAAGACCGGACCCTGTATGCAACGTTTTTATAATGGAGTGTTATAGATCTAGCTGGTTGATAGTACTTATCAGAAACATATGGTTATTACAAACTTTGCTTGTACAGCGAGCCTTACGTTGATTTTTTAATATGTATATACGTGAGTAACAATCTCCGATCATATTTGCAGAATTATAGCCATATGTGCTAAAAATAGCGTTCATTCCCGGTTCAACTGATGACATCCGTACCTGTAATTCTTAATTGTATTTGTCTGATCCAAATTGGAAAGGCGTTTATTCTTCTCAGCTGTTTCACATCATTTTCTGATATACAAAAATGTATCAGCCATTTATGGGTAACCCGCGAAGTGGTCAGCATCCACTGCAGTTCTTAAAGGAATAAGGTGGGCGTTTGTAAACATTTAGTCCAGGGGACCACCAAGGTTGTTGGGGACAGCTGCAGCAACTTAGATTTCGTCAACACTACGTACACAAAATAAGTGTCCGGACCAACCTCTTGATTGTATTTCACAAGTTGTGTATAAGGTCACTAGCCAGTTTGACGCTGATGACATCCGACTAGGTCGAGCCACCTACCCGCCATTTTGTTGGATCAGCTGTTTGCAAGCCCTTCCTCACTCTCTTTGGGGACGGCAGTTAACAGTGACCGGTTCACAGGTCAGACACAACATTACTGCTATACCTTGGCATATGATTATAGTCCTTGTTTTATGTAAACACAATCGTTGATTGTTTCTATTGTTGTTACTATCCGCATGTCCTATATATTCTAATGTTTTACGTTCATGATTGAAGAGAGTAACCGAAACGTCAACATCTCGCGACGTATGTCTTCTATCGTTACTGGTGAAATGGATCAAGGGAACTCAGTGTTTTAAATACGAGGAAAGGGCATGAAACTGCCCAGAAAAGAAAAAACTTCTTCTCAATCTGCGCAAAACGAATAGAAAATAAAAATTACCTGTATCAAATACATGGTTGGAAAAATAATACGATCGTGTGGTGGCATCAATCATTCAGGTATTTCCTAGTATAGCCCTCATTTCATCGGCAACAACACTGTTAATGCATGGTGCTTGATATGTGTGCGTCTATTCTAGCTTCCACAGCGACGCCTTGACAGAGGAAGACAGGTTTTGTTTGCACAATCCAGAAAGCAGAAATATTAAAAACTGGCTCAATCTTTGTGTTTTCGTTTTCTTATCTTCTAGGTCGTTGCTGTGGATTCGGACGAAGGTGTGAACAGCCGACTCAAATACCGGTTCAGCCCACTGACAAAGCCGGAATTTGTTCGACTATTCAACTTGGACAGTGTGACCGGCTGGATTCACGTGCAATGGGAAATCAACTATGAACAGTACAAATTGGTTTGTTTAATTTTCAACTCCAGTATTTTATATTTTGGATGCTCCGACAAAACCATTCAACGATCAGTCGAAGCTCTACCATGCCTTTGCTTATCCACTTCACTGATCTAGCCTTGCAGGTAAATATTACAGTTACTTGATAGAATGAAATGCAGCGAATTTAAAAAATGGTTCTCTACTACACAGCACAGCAGACCACAAGTGCCAGCCCGGTAGAGGTCGGTAAAAATAGCCGGGCATCATACTTGCAGAAAGGAAGTATACAGAACACTGTACTTAACGTCAGTTAGTGATATTTAACTGTATCTAACAATAAGAGCTGAGCAATGTCTGTAGATACTTTGATAGAGTAAATATGAAATCGTTTCAACTGTTATCTTTTTCAGAACAACCGTTGAATGACTATTGGTATGTTCATCTACATAACCCTTGAAGCACCTAATGTTTCATCGTAATGCTACCAAAGAGTGGGGAAAAATAAATCGTTTAACATTACCGCCCCATGCTTGCAAAGTATTAATCCCCCGGTGTCTAGGTGTGGTATCGCACACTGAGCGGAATTCTTAGAGAAACCATCGTATATTGTGTTTATGCATGCGCAATTAATAGTTTCGTACTGTCCCACGACCGTCTCATCAACTTTACTGTATGACATTTGTTTCTGCTACCTCGTGATCGCTGAAATAGAGTACTAGTGACTTGTATGCAATGTTTTAACTCTCCAGAGTAAGGGAAAGTAATATTGGATTGTTAATCTACAAGTGACGGTAGCCAATCTCTAACCACTACTGTAACCAGCTGTGAGATCAAAGCATCAACCAAATATATCTAAAAATCTTAAGGAAACAAAAATACTAATAGAGTGTCTAGGTTTTATGATGATCAAACTTGGACGAAGGCGCTGCAAACAGTTTATGTAGGCTGGACGGATGATAACCAGACAAAGAGAAATGCAACCGCCGAAGAGTTTTTTTTACTGTAGTTTGTGTTCGTCACCCATGCTAAGACTCACACGGCTCAGAAAGTTACCGGTTGGATATCTTAGGTGTGGTGATAACTGATTAAGATTAGTGCCATGAGTGTTATTTTCGGTTAGCCTAGTTTTCACTGATTGTGTAGCAATTTGGCAGTAATTTGAGATACTGATGTATTACCATCTATGATGACATACGATTATTTTTTATAGTGTTCGCCTTACAAACATGCCGTTCGTGTGGACGGACACTTAAGTAAGAGCAAAACTTTGCAGCCCGTGATTGCAACACCAATTTCCCCTCGTAATGTCTTGCATAAAAGCTCCAATGGACGACAAAGTATTTATCTAAACTGAGTTTATCACTTAAGATGTTTTACAGCGCGGACCGCTGGTCATAACGGCTTAAAGGTATAAATATACGCAAGCTATCCATTTATACTCAACGATACTAGAGTTGTTTTGTGTTCCGTGTGAGCAGACTGAAAATGCTGGTTAACCAATCTAGGGTTGAATAATCACATAAGTACAGGATAATTCCCCGAGGCAAACTGTATTATGAGTAAGGCGCCACACAACAAATGTACTTTACGAGTAGTTTCATTTATAACATCAGTAAATTCCTGTACTTTTAAAAAAACATGGAGTTTTCAGCTTCAGTACAGTCATCTGTAGCAGAGCCCATAAGTTTTCAAATATGCAAACATTACACTTCGCAACAGATTTCATCTATTTGATAATTTAACCAGTAAAACCAAATTTATCGAGGCTCACTAACGTATAAGGCGGACGGAATCACCTCAATGTCTGATGACCATCAGCCAAGGTGCGGCATTCCGCAACATTCAGTTTTCGTCATCATTTGTTCTGCTTTTGTATTTCTGAAAAACGTATCATTTGCTTTCTTTTTTGTAAACAACGCGCTTGCGTGTCACTTTGTAAATTCTTCAACCACCGTCTTTTATGACGGCCGCCTTGGTCACGCTCATAGATTCACTTGACTGTCGAGGCTGTTGACGGCGGTCAACTGCCACGCGCCTCCACATGCATAGTAGAAATTCATGTGCTGGACGAAAATGATCACGCACCGGAAATTCGATTTGAGCCGGCCTACTTGACCAACTATGCTTTGGTTCCTGAAAATGAACAGCCGGGTCGTCTGGTCGCTGTGTTTACCGCCACAGACCGTGATTCTGGTGACAACGGCCGCGTTGCCTGCCAGCTTACAGAACCTAAGCAATGGCGTTTTGAGAACGCGGACGAAAAACAGATCGAATATCTGATCACGGATCCACTACACACATTTTTCAAACTGCAATACATGCAGGTTCCTTTCTCTGTCATGTGAGTTATTATTATATAGGAACACCTGTTTCCGTTTTGTCGGTGCCCTCTCACTTTACTTACGAGTAATAGTTGGTTTTCAACGTCCTAGTAACTATGGCCTTTCCGTGTGCTGATGTCGTTGCGTAAGCCATGTTTTTTGCTATACTTTGCTGCTTTTGTACATTGAAAGCACTGACGGCAATATAACAAGAAACTGTCTTCCAGATATCTCAAAACTCACAAGCTCACTGTAAAATTACCATATAGCAAAATTGTACCAGATGATTAATATGCTCTGAGTTAGTAGAAAAGGTTGTTGGTTGCAGAAAAACGTTGGTAGAAGCCCCTTTTATATATTGACTTGGCTTGCCGTGAAAGAAAAGCACAATTTTTCTTATCGCGCGAACCCCGAAGGCTGGCTGTTTTGAACATTCTAAGTCAAATCGCGGTAACTGAAACGTTTCATTGGAACCGTTTATCATGTGACTATTGACAATCTGTGTAATACCTAGGTTAATGGTTCGCAATACTGTAAATGAACCGGACAGAGCGAGTTGGAAATGTATTCGTCAACCTTGTTCCACGTTTACCGACTAGGAAGTAAACAATTCAGACAGCATATTGGTCTGAGTAAAATCGACTGAATATATCAGTAGCCACGAAGGTATCAAGCAGAAACTAGCAGTCGTAAAATCAGGGATGAGGAAAGAGGTCAGGTTACTTCTTATCAAGAAGTCGGCAAGCAGACTTGGTTATGCATCCGAGGACATGTGACTAAAAGCTCTCGTGAAATTTCGAGTGGAGTTCCAATTTAGTGGGTTGGTAACATGAATCTCAGCGTCCAACTCGAACTTGAATTTGTCAGTTGACCACATCTTTCTCACATACTGCGGTAAAAAATTTCACACCAGACAAACATGAGAGCCGTATAAGTAACACTTTAGTCTTTTTTGCTTTATTTTTTATATTTTTCTTTGACAAAAACCACGTGATTCTTACTTGTTCATGTGACTATTCATCAAACAAGCTGTTTACCAATTTGGAGGTAGACTATAATGCAGTTACCAATATGAGGAAATCGAAGTTGTTACGAGTGTTAATTTTCATTGTGCGTGACCCAGAATATAACGACTGAGATCTGGTAAGGCTACAATGACATAGATACCACTTTCACGATTTTCCGCTAGCAACCTTGCACACTATTTTGCCATCGCGGGAGCAAGTATTTCAGATTTTCATGCTTCATTAGCAAGAAGCTTTGCTAACAGTCGAACAGAAAATGTGATAAAATGGTAAACGTTCTTATCTCAGTCCTGTGCGCTTTGGCGAAATGTATCTTGACAATTCAACATCAGCAACAACCTCCATGGTCCCTACGTACTTGTCGTTGATAGACTGATGCTAACCTCATAAATTCTCATTACCTCGGATTGTTGTGTGTACTCACCGGTGTCTTCCAAGGTACAAACTCACGACAGCCTCCGTGTTCGATCGGGAACTGGCCTCGCGGATCACGGTATGGATCACGTGTTCTGATTACGGGCTACCACCGCGCAACTCAAGTGCATCCGTAACAGTACGCATCACCGATATGAATGACGCGAGACCGCAGTTTGCACGCAGCACGTTTTATCACAATGTACGAGAAGATACACCGGTCGGGACTATGGTCTTCGTAATCAACGCAACGGATATGGATGAGGGTGGGTACTGGTTATGGAACGAACCGATAAGATTATCCGTCATTCTCATCCTGCTATAAAATAGCAATATATTGCTCTCCCATAAAAGCTACTCCTTAAGAGAAAGCACTCTCGCTTAAGAAGATCCATTAAGAAGCACCGCAGTATTTTGTACTAAATACCACTTTTGATGAAATTGGCCCTAAAATGTTTTAGAAGAAATGCTCTCTAGGGCTCGGGGCTAGTTCAGTCAACTCCAGAAAGTAACAGTACGACGATGTTATAAAATCATACCTGGCTTATGCAGGCAAAATCACATAAAATGACAGATGGCTAACCTCTGTATCCTACTCTACTGGTGCACAATTTTGTCTGTCTCAACTGCGGCGACTTAGTCTAAAGCTTGCTCACCTGGTCGGCAAAATTATCACGACTCAACGTAGCTCTCTCCTTGAATCGAATAAAAAGTACACCAGGGCCGATAGCTTTGTGATGAACATCAGTATTGGAACAACTGTGTACAATCCCATGTTAGTTAACTCTAAACTAAACCAAATCAGGGTTGCGAAGGTTGTAGTGACGAGTCAGTTCATCTCAGAACGGACTGAGAGTTAAGCAGTTGAACAACACACAGAAACAACTCACAGTTAACTAGGTTAACTAGTTAACTAGGTAGTTTAACTAGGCATTTTCCACACATAGTTTTAATCCCCATGCTGCACCATTTATCCCGGGCTAAACAGCGTCCAAATTGTTGTTTTACTAGTTTGACGTTCCCTCCCCCCGTTGTTTACACTGCCTCTAGTTTTGAGCGCCTTGTCATCTGAGTATTAAATGATTGGAACATCGAATTGACATCATATGTCATATTAGCTCGAGGAAAACTAACCATAAGTGTATTGAATGAGCGCCTGTCTGTGACAGTCCATCTCTAGCTCACTTGAGACATCAGCAATTTCGACGCTTCATCTGTACAGACTATAAACGCTGACGGATTAACCTTCAATCAGCTCGTTTACTGATTGGTCTGTTAGTCTTTGCACAACACAAGCCGGCAGCCTACTGATGCTGGGTAGGTGTTTGAAAAGAATGGCAATCAATAATTCAGTTCAAGATTATCGTATCTGAACAAGTGACAATGGACCCTTTGCTTATTTGTATGCTGATGTACTTGGGCAAAAAAACGATATAGTATTCGGCGCTCAGAAGGCAACGAACAGATATGCACACCGTAAAGTCGTGGACATAACATGTTCGCGGCCAGCAAGCCACGACATTGGACTTAAAATTGTTATTTCCCTCTCTTTTCAGTCGATGCGATTCTACATACATGCACCCGCTTCCTAGTTTTGATCGATATTTCAACGCAACCACCCCATCTGTTGCTACCCGCATCTGATCAGGTACCCTATCCCGATAAGCGTACATAGATGGACAAACGATACACAACGTAATCAGTATGAGCTTACCCTAAACAGTAACTGTTTTCTTTGTAAGCTTAACGAAGCTTCCTTATACGGCTTATCAGTTGGACATAGTATCATCACCTTGAAATTTGCGGTCATTCTGAGCAAATAAACTATATGGACTGTTCTTGAAATGAGCTCTCGCACACTGTACCAATGATGGTGCGGTTCAGTAGAACTGTCATTCATTCTAGTTGATTAGACAACAGTTTAAGCATTATTGACATGACAATCACCTTACCCGATGCAACGTGTACGCGACAGATGAATCGCTCACCTGTGAGTATCTAAATGCTTACTGTTCTATCCAACGTCCTATGGAGGAAACCATGTCCCACCATTTCATCTTTCACACTTCAATCGGTTGTCACTTGTTCTTCTTTGATGGCTAACCCGATGAGCTCGACGAAACTGTTGTGGACCGACTGAACTGATAACTGGTCAAATAAGCCGCGCTCAGAGAGGATATCACACTCTCTAGGTGCTCAAAATTAAGCAGTAACAAGCATAACAGTGTTTCATTCACCTTGGATGATCAGATATTCAGCTAGTGCACACAGAAAAGTGCACCCGGTTATGCCAAGGCCAATCCAGCTAACTGAGAGTTCATTCATGAGCCAAATATTTCCTTTTAGACGAAACACAATAATCTTTGAATTATGCCTGGTAGAATTCATAGTATGAACTGGACGAAGTCATCAGAGCGATCAGATAGTCTGACTCGACCAAATGTGCATCGATTGCAGGTGCATTGAACCCAATCGATCTTTATAATTTGTATCGTGTCTGGTCCATAGGGACAGATGAAACGGTAACCATATTAACAGGCGGTACGAACAAGCGTTATATCTCTCATTTGGAGACGCAAAACTGATGTGGAACTGAACTGCAAGCTAGGCGTTACCAATTGCTTTAGTGAGATTCCGGGTTATGTTTTCGGGGGAACTATCAACAAACACAAAACATAACCAGAATTCTCGTGTGCAGCTTACGGTATGCCTAAATGTATTTTCATCGGCCTATCCTTAAGAATAAACTGTTTTTATTAACAATTCTCAGTGTAGTAAACAGACATTCTGTATTCTCTTACATATTATCGTGTGAGAGTATTTTGCCGCTTTGTCCGTTAGATATTCAGCTGGAATTTCTCTTTGTCCTAACGATACATAGCTTTTAAAGAGTTCTTGCTAACCGGATCAAGGTGCTGTATGATAGGCATTTTTGTACCATTTAAGCTTTGTGACAAGATGTGCACACGCCTAAGAACGTAACACCTGTGGATGACCCATATTCTAAGGTAAAATAGATATTTTCGCAGTCAGTTAAAATGTGATAGTAACTTATTGATGTTTTTCGATTCAGATCATACAGATAGCATTTTATACATGAATGTCATAAATAGTGTCTGATATCTTGTGTCAAGTAGGGAACGACGCTCCTTGTTCGCCAATAATGGACCTAGTGGGGACTATTTCTATCCCGTCCCTAAATTGAACGCTGCGTATGCACTGATATGGTAGCTGTTCTAACTCCACTGTTCGCACTCCTAAATTAATGCTGTTGTTTTCCATATACTAATTGAGTAACTAAACTTTTCCAGTGAGTGGGCTGTTTGTAAAGACGGATGTGACTTCAAGCGAGAATAAATGCCTACCTATTGTTCTCAATTGTTTACCGTTTCAGTAAATTCGAAAGAACCTCATAGACTAGAAATCGCTAGTTTCTGACAGCCGGCTGCGACAGCTAAGTGGCACGGAGAATTGCACATATCCAAAATTAGTCACAGTGGTACACCATTTCTATGTACATTGGGCATTTTACAAAGTCTGAGAATTATACTGCTCAACGGTCTTAATCTTTCGAAATTTGCAGAATCCACCACTCGCTTTTGTTTAACAAATCTTGTTTTGTTACTAACTTTCTAACAGACATTGTTTTAGCCTTCATATTTCCCGTGCCAACAGATTTTGTTTTCTTCCCCCAATAGAACACTCATTTTAGTCACGTAATCTTAGTCACCTAAGATGACAACTATAACACCGGTCTGAGGTATGAATAATATCATACCCTAAATCCGTCCTAGAAATTTCAGTAAAGTGCTTCCTACTCATCGGATTTCTAGCCGTCGACTTCCCTGTGAGATACTGACAGCAAGACTGAACTAAGATTGTTTTAGGCATCTCAGTATCGAAAGATAGCGTGGAGTAAACTTTGCTCAGTTGAATGTGTCCTCAAGATAACAGAACGTCGGTCCTAGTAACACTTTGAGACTAAATTACCCAAAGCTGAAGATAAAATTTATGCACCCACTATTCGGGATTTCTCGGAGATTCAGTCTTAGGTTTGATCAGATCATATAGTTTTCACAGTCTCATTGCTTTCTTTTTTCGCCTTTCTTTCACTATCTGCTGAATGTAACATTTGAATTCGTTCGATTCATTGGGCGTTAACTCTCTTACTATTCTGCTGGCGATAATTTGTGGTTTAAGTCTCATGTTTTAACCATCCGATTCTAACGAGATAACTGTTACAATAAAATCGAGACAGTATATGATATTTTCCAAGGATATTTCAACTTTTGTTCGAAAATTCTAAACATCATATACAGGAACCCGATAGCCAGTTTGACTTCCCTTAATTAAACACTGAACTTATTACACCTATCGAATTTTGCTGTACACCCTATCAGTACCTTGAATATAGCAGGTTTGATAAAAGCTGATGGATTTAGGTTATTTCAAAATTGAACGCCATCCACACTTGATCGCAGCCTTCGCAATCAGATAAGCCTTTCGGCTAGCCCACTTCGAAAGGAAGCACTAGATTCGAGTTTTGCTCCTATTAGAGCTCATGAGTAGCGCATATCCTTGTCCGGATCAGAGTTTGCACTCTGACCCTCGAGCTTGTGAGACTAGCGTGTTAACCACAACGTCAGCAACCTCTCAATAGGTATGACCGAATAATTAAATCCAAACGCTCAACCACAACCTTGTGTTGTAGACTGTAACATATGTTTACCAAAGTTCGCTACAGTCGATCTGGTAGGGATGAGCAGACAAAAATAACCGAATTCCAATTACACCAGTTACGTAATCCAGCCTATCATTCCTCTTCTCAGGTCGATCAGCCTTCAGTAATCTTCAACTCTTCCATTTATATGAAATATAGTTCAGGTTCCCTTAGAAGAATCTCTGTTTAATCCATGGCAATACGATTCTGCTACAATACCTTGGTGACCGCAAAACACTTCACTGAATCAGCAAACTTCTTACCAAAGTTGCATTATTAACGATAAAATGAGAAGAATCTCGCCGCGCATGACGCAATGCAATGGTAAACGGGGTTGTCGAGAATGTATGATCCTACCATGGGAGTAAAATGTATCACACATTACATCAGATTTTTATGTAAAGTATATGATATAGTTTACCCCAGATAGGTAGCATGCGAACGATTTTATTACCGAACATACATACCACAACACTGGGTCCTGGCTACCACAAGTGTCCGCTTGCAGAAATCTTTCACAAACCCTTCCAGGCCGTCTATGAAGCTTGCTGGTTTGAAGACCAAACGTATAAAACACGGTCCAATTGTTAAACAGAAAATGAGGCAAATTTGATAAAGTATACATCTGCACATGCAGATAATATGATAATGAAATGTAGCTTGTCCAAGTCAAAAGGAAATAACAAAAAATAATCATTTCGTTAACCAAAATCAGCATTCGACTAGTTTGTCTGTGATGAAATATGACATCAAAGATTACTCAGTTCTGCGGAACACATATCGTTGATTTACCTTTAACAGTAATTAGGAACATCTGACTGCTGATATTCGTTGGTTGCCCAAACCATGGATTTTGCTTTCGTTGGCTGTTCCACTGTTGCAATTCAGTTTCTGATACTAGTTCTTACACTTATTTGTATCCAACCGCACACAATACGCAGTATTTTGTCGCTTGTCGACTCTTGTCAACTCTCCCTTTCAAGTGACGTGGCTTATCTAAACCTGAAATTGAAAGAGTGCTTTCTGACAGAATGTTCACCTGCAGTATACCAGGTGTTCGGAGAATCTCATAGAACAAGAGAGAGTGATAGCCGCATAGACAGACCAGTGTTTTATTCTGGGGCGCAATCTCACAGTCTCCTGTAGTAAAACGTACATTAGTCGTATACCGATTTGCCTGATAAAAACCTGTGATCTCGCCGACTTCTACAGCTATGCATGTTCGCCAGTAATCAAGTTAAAACGACCACAGAATGAATTAATCATAGACCGTGCCCAAAGTTGCGTCACCTTACTCCATTCAGTTGCAACAATACAGCCGGATGCTTGAGCGACATTCTTGAATTCGACGTACAGATTTTCAAGATATGACACATTGATGTACTGTTCTGAGGTTGGGAAGGCTGTTGCAACGTTATGTAATACTCATTCTCGTGTCTCATTTAGAACGTTGTTTACAAATGTACACACAAGTTTATCACACTCGTTTAACGTGGTTGATACAGTTATAGGTTCGTCATCTGTGATTGAGACAAACGTGAATAAGCGAACAGCACACACACTCGATAGATAAGCCAACCGGATCGACGTGACTGAGGTCACACACAACGGGAGGTTTTAATTGTGACTACACAATATCATGAACGCATACATCGGGGTTGTACACGAGTGTTTTGTGCGCACAAGACGGTGCAAAGTATAGAGTGTAAATAGGGAGCTACTTTACAAAGTGGTCAACTGCAGTAGTCAACTAAGTTCGTCGCCACCTGGTCTTCAATACACAGGTGAACGCCTGTGGCGTAGTCACTTGTTCATTTTTCCTCAGCTATAGTCGTTAGTTGAGTTCGTTATCCTTCGATGGTCACTCTTGGACAGAAACAACACATTCTGTAATATTGCATTTGAACTCACCAGTTAAAGCGAGCTGAACAAAAATCTAAGCAGATAGCCTAGCTTCTACACACCCAATAACTGACACTATGAAAAGTGTATCAGATGACGTGATTTAGATAACAGATTTCGATTAGATAAATCACAAACACGTGAATGATCACATCTAACTTAAGCCCTAGTTTGCACTTATTGTGACTGTACGTGTCGAAATGTAAAAAAGTGCGTCATTAACAGAAAGAACGAGAAAATTAGATGGACAACCCTTGGAAAGTAAAGTAACATATATATTTGGAATTTATAGAATGGAAGTTAGCTGGCTGGTAATATGAATACATAGAGTACTGTTTAAAACAATCATCACGAATAACATCGAAATTTAACCAAACTAATAAACAGTCTTAGGTTCTTGTTGTTCGAGATCAATCAGCAAGTTGCAACCTAAGCCATATCGCAGGCACGCGATGTTGCAACGAATAGATAGTTCACACGAATAAATCACTGCAAACAGACAATTCTGGTCGACGGGATTGTGCTAGGCTAACTGACATTTGCTATCACCGATCGACTTGGTCATGATAATTCAGCAATATGATGGTCAGTCAGTAACAAGGTCAAAAAGCTAGTTTGAGGCCATAGAAATCGGCAGTACCCCCAACATAAGCCATTGTTGTAGAATTACCTTATGTGATCGTTCTGCTATGCGAAGCATCATACTAATAACACAATAATCTACAAGCACACGGTACACCCACCAGAATTGAAACTTCAGTCAGCTGCTTGATTTTAAGATGAAACCTTCACTTGAATAAGAATGCCGCGACTAAGTATAAACCACTGGGTTATCGCAATATATGCTTCACCCAGAGGTAAAGTAGATTTTGGTGGGGAAGAATTTCTCAGTGAACTCGCGAAGTTGGTTACCAAGACCGAACAACAAGAAACACTTGTTTACGTAGCCTCGTGTATTGGCCTTACCGTGCTCCAAATAAATGTTATGCCCGATTGGAATTAGTCAATAACAAAAGGCATAAATCGATTTAATGACTTGGCAGTTCATAGTGTGATTAAGGATTCCGAAGGAATACCAACATGGCAACAAATCCGTGCCCCACAGCTTGACATTCTCCATGTGTACAACACAGTAGCCATCAACAACAGTCAGCTATCCGCCAACTTTTCCATGGTAACGAACACGCTTTGGCTTTAGCTTGTTTGGTTCTTGAAGTTTATTATTCCCTAAGAAAAGCTTTACTGTCTGGTTTGTCAGAATCACCGAGTTGTAAGTGTCTGTTGATGCATAATTTTTCTTTGTAACCAGGAAGATCGATATCAACACAGGGTTTCAAACTCTGGTTACATGGAATTTTCATTTATTTGCTACCTTGACTGACTGTACCAAAACTGAAAGCTTTCGAAACGGGCTCATCCCGCAAACATCTAACGCATATAGCGTAAAAGAACGCAAGTGTTTTTTACTAGTTAATGATCCGTAGGTTTAACTGATTCATACTAACTGTGGCCTCCAAATTTAGATCAATTTTAATGTTAGTCCCTTTCAGAAAGATGCTTCGAATCCGAGTTTTCTTCACATCCGAACCAAGTTGAATGGCATGCGATTAAACCAACATGTTGATCACTTTACCATTGAACTAACACTAAACATGATCGTATTAGTATACTACAAATCTTCATCAGATTCGCTTGTAACCTTGTAAGCACAACCTGACAACCTAATTGCTGCTCGCACATGAGTCATGTTGTAGTTGTTGGTAAGATGATTCGCTTGTACTTAATGTGCGATCAACAGAACAGCTTCAACATGCATATTTTAAAAAGTAGACCTCGATTTAACTTCCCATATTAGCCAAACAGTGGAATAATGATTATCTTCAATATGAGGAAATCAGTGTCTAGCGCATTTCAAAGGGACCAGATAGTCTAGTTGAATATGAGGACTACGATCCCCTCTCACTGGTGTCCAGTCTGGAAGTATTCACACATTCAGTACTGAGTGTTTGTTTCCCTCGTTTGCCAACAGGGTTTCAAACATCGTATAATAAATACAGAAAATGCTTACAGATTAATCATTATTGCCAGTAGATGAGACCCGTGTTTCAAACTAGTTCAATTTAGCGAATTAATGAAGATTTAGTTGTAGTGATTTATGAACCTCCAAACAATACACTCATTGAAGTGGAGCATGTGAATGAAAAGACAATAGGCTCTGGAAAACTATTGTTAATCTATCGGATAAAGTAAAACTGTAACGATGTCTGACAGGTGAATCTAACTGATGGTGCTGATTCCTCCTTCTGATATCTTTCGGTTCCAGCTGTCACAAATGAAGCGTTGGACAGCTGTTTTTACTTCGTTGGGTCTCACCAGCATTAAGCTTAATCAGTGACCAATTCAGTTACCAATGAGCATAGGTTAAAACTGTCATTTTCAATTAAAGCAGGGGTTTGCGACTTTCAGGTGACTGGAAGTGTTGTGAATTACTTGCCTCACCAGTTGCACGTCTTTCACTCACAGGCTGAAATCAATCTTCGTTTGTAACTGATCGGCACATTATAAAACATTCACCATGGCCCCAGAAATAGAGTGAGGAGGAGATAGGATGTGTAGCCGCTATAAAACACAACACAGACACGTTTCTTAACTAAGTCGCCGCAGATTTGTGGCTTAGTGGATAAGTGCCTGAAGCACCACACAGGCATCTGCTCACAGATGGTGGAATCGATATCCCAGTTAATACGACTTGACTAGGTTGGAGCAACTATCTATCACTTCACTCATGACCATTCGGGCCAATAATTTACAAACTCTTATTTATACCTCCTCCGGGATCATGCGATATGTTGACTAGTTTACAAGTCATCCATTGGTAGCTGATCGATTTTAACCGACGAAAAAATGGAGTGCAAAAACTAAGTCAGTTACTTGTGAACAGCCACAGAATTGGTTAGATTCAGGTTGAACAGTATCCACATTTTTTCATTCACTTAGACTGTCTGTAGGGCCTTTCTTCAAAAAAAGCAATGGACCTGAGTTCCCTTTTTGTGGAGCTCGTCAGTAGTGTACATCTGTGCACACACTTGCAATAATCATAGTGCTACCGGTTGGAGTTAACAGTCAGTCTGATGTCGAGACGAATTAACAACCTGGTTATTACTCAAGAGCGAAGGTGATTGAGCCTTCATGAATGATAAGAGGCAACTGGTCTTCACAGTTGCCATATGGAACCGTGGCAGGAGACCAAATTACAGTCACCGGATTGCTGATGAGCTCGATACTCGAATTTGATGCTTTTGTTTGGAAAGGTTGGTCAGATTGTTTATCTGAACAAAAAGCTACAATCCAATGTAAGGAATAATCATTTTAAAACTAAATAAATCACAGAATCAGCCCTGTTTGCAAAGAACAACTAGATCTGTCCTCCGTTTCAGTCCCCAGCATTTGCGCTAACCAGTTGTTTTGAATAAACGACGTAATCAACATCGTTTAGGTTACGCGCCTCTGTCTGCTCTCAACCCTTTGTATACAGATTTTCGAGCGGTTTAGTTGCGCGCTCATTTCCAAACTGACTTATTATATCGTTACTTTGTATCTATTATCTTTGTTAAACAATCTCGATTGTGAAAACTCAAACGTAGACAGTTATCTACCACTTCAAGCCATTTATAACAGTTTACAACCTATATATTTACATGCGGTCCGGTACTCGCAATCGCGTTCGGCATTTACAAGGTTGCTATCATGGGCAGCATGACGCAATATGCGTCCATTCTCGCAAGTACAATAAAGAATACATTGGTAATTGCACCATTCATTCAGTTAATCAAGAGAGTGAATGACTATTCAACCATATTATCGATTGCTTTTAGGTGCAATTTACACGGCTTCATTTGAAGAAATTGCAGGCGGTAACACCAAAAGTTAAGCAGCGAAAATGTGAAAAATGCATATTCAAAACAAGCTGTCCGTCAAAATTAGGGCGGTGCATGTTTAACAACACTGAATAATCGACAAGTTCTTCTACGTAAGTAGTAAACATTAACAGTTTCACTCATCAAATGGAAGCTACTCGTGTGATGTATAGTTAAAGAGAAGGGATTAAAATGAAAAACGAGTCTCCAAAAATCAAAAGCATTTCATGACACCCGGGTGCTATCACAATCAAGGCTGACGCATTAGGACAAGAAAATGTATTTTATGGCGAAACAACCATCAAGAGGTAGCAACAATCGACGCCAAGTTTCCCGCACAAATGTGATATAGGTTATCAGGATACCTAGAACAACCGGTAGACATAAGTCAGTAACCGCGTAGGAGAACAGTCTCAGTTGAAGAATGGCTCCACATGAGGAAGGAAGTGTAACACCGCGAAAATAGATTATCACAGGTGAATGAGAAATAGAGTTTATGTCACAGTACGTAGTATAGAGGACCGACTGAATGACGGCATTATGAGAGTCGGTTCTGTACTTCACAATCTTGTCCATTCAAACAAGTTGGCATCGGTGGTCATCCAAAATACTGAGGTCAAGCACAACAGAAGCGCCGTCACGAACCGCAATACTGTTAGAGTTGATGAACGAGCCCGCCGTTGGTACTCGTAGTCCCTCGAAGACTGCATAGCCCAGGTTGCGCAGCATTTTTGCTAGATACTTGGCCACACCGTTTTGTCGAGCACAACGCACATCGTGAGTGAGCCATCACGACCGAAAAATAAGAGCGAGACTTTCCGGTTGACCGTAGCTGCCACGACAGAACGGTCATTTCAGCCAATTCGAGAATTCCGGACCTTGATCCGGAGAAAACCGCATCGGAGCTGGATAACCTTAATAACCATCCTTTTGAGAATGCAGTCTGCAATCAACAGCCAAATATTGAAGAATAAAAAGCAAGAAACCCTCTGTAGATCACGGCCGTCTAGCGTATGATAAAGCCTATCCATCCACATTGCACGTTCGTTGTTCGTCCCTATCACGCCATGAACGCTTATCGGGACATTGACTTCCCTCATGATAGAGCCAAACGAACTATCTCTGAACACGTTCTTCATAGCTTGACATTGACTGGCGAGCAGTCCTGCTACTCGTGATTTCCAAAAGATAGGGATGGTGGTGGTCAAACTCGGAATGCCCAGCCCGCCCAACCGAATTGAGGTGTGGATACTAATGGTTGGTGTGTCTTTGAAATGGTAGTGCCACTGCCGAACAAACTTTGGAATTGTACAGTCCATAGATGTGGGCGTGTTTTGGTGGACTCGGTTGAAAACTAGCAAATGGTGCATCCTACGGGTCAGATGCTGTCTCAGAAGATGTAGACGCTGTTGCGGCTTCAAGGGCTCTTTGCTTATTTCATCCATCACCGTACGAAGCTGCAGTCGGTTATCGGTGAATGCTTTACCTCTTCAAGTAAACGGGATGTCAAGACAGGTCACCGGGTCAGAGGCACTTGGCGAAATTAATAGACTTGTCAAGTAAAGCTGTTGCGTTGTACTTATGGTCACCACAGATGACCATGAGTTTAGTCTTCCACGTATTAATTTTCTGTCCGGATAGCTTCAGATCAGCAACAGCGGCTGCCAGCTTTCGGAGAGATGCTTAAGATTCTCCGCCAGGAGAATAATGTCGTCAGCGTAGGCGAAACCGCTAACCCGTGTATCGTGAAACTGGCAGTCAAGTTCCAGTCGAGATAGAGCCAACACCTCACTCATTGCCATGATGAACGGCAGCGTCAACAGTGGGTCACCCTGACAAACACCTTGCTTGCGCCGAAGGGCGGAGCCTTCGAATGTGGCGGAAGCGTTTTGGCAGAAGTCAGTGATGTAATCTATTAAGAGTGGAGGAGCACCCAGACCTTCAGCTGATCTGTTAGTCGAGTCCAGTGAGATGAATTCGAATACCTTGGGTACCTCAATAAAGGCCGCGTATTCCACCGATCAGACAATATCTTGTAAAAGCAATGTAACAGCGTTTAAGATAGGGCGATAAGTCCCAGTTTGCTGGCAGGAGAAAGGCTGTTCACTTTGGGAACAAGCACGATACAGGAGCGGTACAACTGAGCTGGACAACCTTCAGTTAACAGGAAAAGATTTAAATATCCGGCCAAGACATCAGCTTTCATATGCCTCAACTTTTTGGGCAAAAATTTGTCCAAACCTGGAGCGCTATTGTGACGGTGGGGCAATATTTTTCTGCCGGTTCGCAGTAAACAGACGCCCCTTGATGCTCTCCGGAGTACGGGGAGGGAAATTTGAAAGGAACCGGTGATAAAGCTCGCATCGAGTGAAGCTGGACAGAACCAGCTCATTAGCAAGTACGACAAAAGATGCCTATTCTCGTTCAGACCAATTTGATCGGGTAGTTTTCATGCACCTGAGCTTTACGCGGCTGTGTTCGACAGGATGTGAATGCCTCTTGTGTTAAGTGAGACCAATTGTGGTTGAAAAGCTGTGATCACAGTTGGCACAGCAAAAGATTAGAGGAGACTGAGCGTCTGCTTCCTGTTCCGCACCATCTCTGCGTCGACACATGAAGGCAAACATCGACAAACCAGCACTGCACATTCTAAACAGATATACGCCACTCATATATCCTGTGTACTTGTGGATGCCGGCGCGGAGGCGCCGGCGACATTTTTGTTTCCATGATCGAAAGTAACCAGTACACTGAAATCGGATTGAGTGGTTGGTCCTATCCGGAGTGGCTGGACGTATAGCCAGTCAAGGTTTGCATCCAGACTGTCCAGTCTTGGTACCAACTGGGCAATCGTCTGATACTGCAATTGAAGCAACAGTGAACTACGCAATTAAATAGGACCATTTATGAAAATTAGTCAGAAATTGTTCCTTGAATTTTCTAAGGTAAATATATAGTGCTCATGTGTACACGTTTGTTATAGACAGAATATAAAGTTTGCCATTTAATTTTCCAATCGGTTCCCCTATAAAATTACAGGGATTACCCCTAAAATCACGTTAGCTGAAGGGTGAGGGGAAGTGTTTAGGAACAAGCAAGGTAATATAAGTAGTTATACCTGAGAATGTGGATTTATACGAATTTAAAAACATCCGAATGAACTGGAAAACAAAAGTCTAATATTTCAGAAACAAACGACTGATGAAATTTTTAACTGTGGAGAAACAGTAGACTCAATCATACTGGAACAAGAATTATCACTGTCGGTAGCCACGATTTTTCGGACGTGAGAAATATATCTGAAATCTCTGACCAAAATACCAGCGAAATGCTCGAACATTACAGCCATTTTAGGAATATGAATCTCTTCAAAAAGAAAACAAGAAAAACCCGCATGGAATTGTAAAAACCATGCAACCCCAGACATAAAATTCGATATAATCGGGTTATGTAAATTATTTTTCATGTATTCATACAACTTTCAATTTTTAGCTTACTGTGTTACTTAAATATTTGCGTTTGGTTTATCGATTGAATTTAAAAAGAGTGGTTGTACGTTACTTCCTTTGAAAAGAAAGCTGATAGCTGCTGTGCAGTTTAAGTTTCACGAGATGGTGAATATGCTCTAAGTAAATTAACCTGCTAACGAGATGACGAAAGAAGAGGGGCAGTTCTGAGTTTTAGACAAAAAGAACACAAATTGGATGAAAACATTAGCTTAAAAGCGGCACAGGGTTCAGATAGATAAACTTGAACATAAAGTTGACTACTGAAATTCGTAAAATAGGCATACTGAGAATGTTAGCATCCAACAAGATTGAAATACAGTTCAACATCATACACCCCAAAAATAGTTGAAATCACCTTCACTTTGTTCAGCGTGAGAGTATTGGGGCAGCTTCTGAAATGGGAACTAAGCTTGACACAGTCATTTGTAAAGAACAGGCCAAAGATGCATTACGCGACTTATACTCTGGTTAATTTCGCCAATTTTCTGCTGATATCCACTGTAAACACCTTGAACTTGCAAAAATTCAGACAAAACAAGTTTAAATTATGAAATCTAGCAAGCCTACATCGGCGTCATTGACAGTTCCTTCTATATGCACAGAATGCTGTGGTGCTCAGCTTACTCCTCTCACCACGTATCACATCAGAGCTTCGCGTTTTGTGGGCAACGGTGCAAGTCACCTGTTGCATCATTCGGTGACGCCTGATTTCTGCGAGTATCCCTCGTAAGAACGCTTGATGTTCATCAGCGCGTTCGCTAAACAACAACAACACTGGTGTCATAATTACATTTATTTCTACCAGAATTGTATGCCCCATTTCCATCTTTATTGTTAAGTTACGTATGGTTCAGTCAATTGAGATTTCTTGTGTTTGGCCAATGATGTTGGGACTTCATACGACCAGCGATTTTGCAATAAACATTACACTGACGGTAGTTGGCCTCAAGAGCTGTTCAAGTAATCCACACAATTTCTCTCCTGTGAGAGACAAATGTGAGCCAACTGGTATTTTAGGAACCGTTGACTGTTGAGTATTTGCTACACTTATAGTGATAAACTTTTTTATAACAGTTTTTCTTATCCGTTATCCATAAACGGTTATTGTACTTTCATCCACCACATATGTCGTCTGTTGATCGCAGTCGGTTTAGGCTGTACTGTCATGTAAAAAAAGTTTCAGACTGCTTGTTACATGAGCTATGACGGCAAACAGGTTTGATTACTAATCGCATGACTGGCAGCGTGGTAAAGTGAGTCACTATAAAACTTACCATAACCAAACATGGTTAGGCAACCTTCATCATACGAATGTTCTGGAAGATTGTTGCAAATATCCCTAATCCGTCTGTACCTGGTTCAGCTAGCCGTAAACTTTTATGGATACTACTTAGCCTAGATCCGTTGCACCAAATTAAGTAGAACGTGAAGACGGTATTTGCGGTTGTTTGTTCTTGTCCTTCCTAAGAACCATATGATAAATAGTCCCTCAATAACCTCGTACTGGACCACTTCCAGTAAATTAACCAACATGACTTATTTGATGACATGCATGGCCCCATTATGTGCAATCAGTTGCTACAGAAACAGATGTTCGTCGCAAGCCAAACTAAACAGAACGTGCAACGATGTATGCATTCTTAGCCGGCAAGCCAGATGCGCAAATCTGTCTCTGTCTTCTTCTTAGACTGTGGGAGCCAGAGGTAAAATATTAGATTTGTGGTGAGCACAACAGCCAGAAGTCTACTGACATTCGGAGTACGGTAATGAGTTCGAGAAATAGTCGCACATTGTTTTATAACATCAGTTAATTTGGTTTAAGCCCAATATCATATCTGACTAAGTGATCACAGTGTGCATAGCCTAGCCATTTCATAGGTGGCCTGTGTGGTCACAAGCCAAGCTGAGAAAGGAATCATGAACCACATCAAACAGTCGTCGATATGGTTAAGCGTTGCTCACTATCCGCAATTTTTCAATCGTGGTTCGGTCGTATCAGTGAATCTGTCTACGAAGGTTAATAGGACCTCGACGAACTACTGGTGGTAGGTAAATCGTGCATCTGTTAGAACACGACATCCGAAACTCTTTATGAAGACGAGTAAAATAAGATTGAATAAGATTACATCTCAACCAAATTTATGATACATTCTGAATAGCTTCAAAAGGAACATCAAAGTGCCCATTTTCTTAAATTTGGAACAAACAAGTGCTACTCAATTTCCTTTCCAGAATTAATCAATGTGATGAAATGGTAATTTGGTAAACAGGCGTGTTCGGATTCCTAGTATTTGAACTTAGACAATCTTTCTCCCGTCAGTTTGACTGAATCCCAATAAAGAACAATTTTCTGTTTATTTTGCATTCATTCTTACGTTAGGAGAAAATGCAAAATTGACTTTTTGGCTATCTGGACCGGATATGGACTATTTCGTGATCAACGAGAACACTGGTCAGATAACCGTGCGTCGATCACTGGATCGCGAAACCCGAGACTCTCTACAATTCAACGTGCATACTTCGGATCATGGAACGCCTTCACTGAATGCCTCGGTCGGTGTCCTAGTCACGATCATAGACGTGAATGACAATCCACCGGAACTAGAAGGGAGGGTAGAACTGGCAATTTTTGAGAATCACACCACATGTAAGAAAAAACATGGAATTAAATATCCACCCCGGAAGTTGGTTAATTTTATGTGGCTGAAAGTGAATTTTGCATGACCTGCCAGAACTCGGTTTGTTTGCATACACATAGTTTCTATCAAGGAAGACATTTTCACAGACTGTGTTTACTAGGCTTTGTAAACTGGTGTTGGACTGTTTCCGACCCACCTACTAGAATAATGCAATGGTATCTGCACGTTACGTTAAGTATTTTATAGTCAGAGGATTACATGGTATACAAATAAGTGGATGCGTAGTAAATCTAATTTCGTTGACTCCAAATAACTTTGTACCTTTCAATTTGTTGTAAAAAAATACAGGTTGGGAAAAGCAGGAAGTACTCATGAGAAGAAAGTTATGAAAGGGTAACCTGTTTGAGATGAAATGATTGGAAAAGTTAGCAACTGTAACAATACAAAACCAACTGCTGGAGTCATCTCAGACGAGAGTATTAACTCAGACGCGTCTTACCAAATATACCACTAAATTACGACATGAAAAAAGTAAACAAGCACGCAAACAACTAACTAAGGGTATCGATTACAAACTGAGGGCAGTTACAACTTGCCTCAGAATATCCAGTAATCATATGCTAACTGGGTGTTCTGAGTGTGTATCAAGCCAATGCCTGAGTTTGTAAGTGAATGACGTAAATATAACAGACTTGCGATGTGGCTTGGTTTAGATATATTCAAACACCGGCTCATTTTATGTTACACATTCAGCAAGTAACTCTTAAAAGAACGATTTATGTTGTCTATGAACATTTTAAAACAAGTGGTTTGGTTTGTAAAGAATCTCAAAGACTTAGACTAGATTAACTAGTCTGTCTATAACGCAGAAAATTGATCCAATTTCAAAGGACCCTTCGGGTAGGACAGATAACTAAGTACACATTCACTTTGTAATATTCTCATAAGCCTTCTTGATTCTACTGTTATCTCTCATCACATAAAAACGAGAAGCCTGAGTATTCATCTCAAGATATGGACAGACCAGCAAGTTAACCATCATACAAAAGCTTTCAGGGTGAAACTTCCCCAACATATAAATAGGTCTGTCGAGTACAAAGTTGACTTCCATGAGCATTGAGGAACATTTTGAAGGCAACTTGATTGAAATGATTGTTCGGAAATACCTGATCAAATGTTCTCTTCTAAATTAGTATTCGGTATGCAACGAGTGGCAAAGATAGATAGACTCAGTCCTGGCAAACCGATGGTGTAGAACTCCAACTTCATTCTGCAGCATTTCACTTTCCGGTTACTTTCAACTATGCACTAGACTAATAAGTAGTTTGGCAGATTGATGATTTTAGATGAGACCCAACTGTAAAAAGTCAAGGCTTCGGCTGCTCACCAGTGGCGTTGGTGGATTCCAGCGTGAACTATTCAAGAAATCCTTCCGGGGTAGTCGATCCCTTGGATCATTTGGTGGATTCCATATGAGACAGTGGGACGGGTGGGTAACCGAGTCCAAATGTGAAATTTCCAAGCTTCTGGTGTGTTTTCGTAGCTCAGCTGGTAGAGCGCTTGCCGCTTTGAGACACGGTGTTTCTGTCGCTGGTTCGAAGCCAGCCGGAGCCCTGATTTTTCACAGTTGGGTCTCATCTAAAATATGCACTAGACTGTTTGCGTTTGTGTATAGTAGCAAAAATGGTTGACATTGTTTTATGGATTTTTACTGCAACTAAGAGGGTCTTTGCATTGAATTCGGTAGGACATCTGTAGTGTGAGGTTGTTCTATGTGCGTTAGCTTTGAAATAGATGTTATAAAACGTTATTTGACCGAAAATGTTTCTGGGTCACATTCACTCATGTAAAAATAAATTCAGCGTTGTGAATTACAAAACAAGAGAGCGATGAGATAACCCCAGTGAATTCGAATGTTGGTTAGATAAAGGTTAGCTGAATTTACCATGGCTCGGAACGCCGTTGATTCTGACGATACCTCACGGTCTGGCAAATTAGTAAATAACCGCACTTTTGTAGAAGAAGTGAATAAGTACTAGAGAAAACAAAATACTGCAAACCTAATAGGAAGAGCGCATAATCCCACTCACGCTGACTGGCCACTGACTGTTTCACAGAGACATGTTCAAGAACGCTATTTGTCAGTGATGGGGATGATCACGCACTTCCCAGCCTGGCAAGCGGAACCAACCAACTATGCACAGCTAGGTGGTTATGTTTCTCATGGTCTATCACGAGATCACCGTCTAGGCACTGCTTTGTGATTTTTCCAACCCTCAGCAGCCGCATCAAACGATATGCGGTGAGACAAACTTTTCATTGGGATACGGAGCACGCAACTAAACCAGCATAGACTGCATAAGTTTCATTGTCTTGCCTATCTGCTACGATCTTGGATATTTTCAAAGTACGCATCGACAGACTGAACCAATCAGTTCGCGCAATATAGCCTGGAGAGAGAAGACAAAGTTGATATAACTTCTCCTGGAAATATCCACGTCCAATATACGCAGATCGTGATTAAAAGGACACGTACTGTGTAGTCTACTTAATGATGTCGTAAGTTACGAACTGTACAGAATGCACTATGTGCTCCTGTTATCCTCGTGGACACTTGATCAGAAATGTTACAGACCAATCAGCTGGTATTGCTAACGTAATCGTAGAAGTTAACCGTCTTCATTAATCCGCTTGCAGCAACAAACATGGAAACGGGGTAAACCCGATTTAAAAGTAACAGCTAAAAAGTTGAAGGTGCAACGTGCAAACAACACTTACAAGTTCTATCATGTAACCAATTCAACATGTTCTATATGTAATTTGTGAAAGAACCGAATAATGAAAATCGTCCAACTTAAACCTTACCAGAAGCTCCACTCCAAACTTCTCGGAATCACCAGGTGTACTTTTCAGCGTATCCTCTATGGCGTACTTAACTTAGAAACGAAAGGTTAGACTCATCTGTATAACGCCAATAAAAAAGAGAAGAGTTGAAACATCTGTTCACAAGTGCTCACCTTACAACCAAAGCAGACAGACATCAAATTCAACACATACTTATATCCCATACAAACACATCTATAATGGAAGATGTTTCAGAATGCGTAACAGACAATCAGATTGAAAGCAGCTTCTGACTCCTAAAGTATCATGACCGTTAGTTGAGGAGAGGACTGCTGACCTTCTAGTGCCTGTCACAAACCAGTACATGATCGATATTGCCACTACCGGGTGGTGAACACGTCTGGGTTACTTGCACTTTAGTGTCTCTTTGTTTCACAAACCACTGCATTATGTGACATGTGATTAACTTGGATACTATGGGTATATGGCTGTTACCTCTGTGGTTGTCGACTTGTATGATTCGGCACTTTCGATGTGAATGGATGTGATTTTTTTTCTAGCTCGCTCAAAATGGATTTCCTCGGTGTATGATACTGGACGAAGAAGTGCAGTAAATTCAGACAACTGTTCCATATAATTCCATTTGACAACAGCTTGTAGAAAAAGCTACAACTTCGGCATGTTTTAATAATTTCAGTCCCAAAGCCAATTACGTTTCGCACAGAGGATCGTCGGTAATGCCGTAACTAACGTCATTACCCTTGTCGTCTATAGCCGCATAGGCTTGCCAAACTAATTGCTTCACAAAGTTTACAGTATAATTATCCACCGATAGAATCAAGGTACAAATTCGTGATTCATCCCAGACAGTTGGTCCCCGTGCTCGCCAGCGAAGTGATGGACAGTTGTTTCGACCAAGTTGGGTTTCATTATTACGTACGCTGTAAAACTTAACCCACAACCCGTGAGTAGGTGGCAAATTATAGTCCAGACACTTGTCCACTAGATCGTGGGGTCTGATCTATCATGAGCGAGTATAGTCTATCATTTTGTCACCAACCAGCTCTAACACTAATCACAAAATATAGCGTTCGATGGTTTCTTGACAAAATGTCCTCTCTATCTCATCAGTTTTATGGACTGAATATGCATGTGAAGGCTTTTTGTGAGTTTGCGGCTCAGCTCACGGTGGTCACTGTCGTATTCGGAGTCACAGTAAATTAACAGATGTTTGACCATTTATTCTGTCGAGCTGACAGAAACTCACCTCTGCCGTATTTGTGGTGCACCCTCGGAAGTGGTTTCTTTGGAAATAGTTTGCGCAGTTGCTAAGATCTCTGTCAAGTGGCTACTAGGCACACTGCAATGTTGTAACCCAGGCAGATTGACTATCAATGCTCTTTGGCAGACGCTGCTTTTCTCAATTTCCAGTTGACCATTTCATAGCTGCAATTGATTATTTCCTGCACAGGAACAATGGAATGGTCTAAGTCAATATGACTACGACCGGTTGGATGATTTCCTCGTACAAAAAACGTTATCGGTAACCAAAAATGGTATGGTTAATTTGGGCAATGGTTGGTTTACACAGAATGTCTGGTTCATTAGATGCGCTCAACTGTATCAGTTTTTCACTAATGGCAACTTGTGCGACATAGAGAAAGGGCACAGTATCCGGTCACCGGTCCTCCGGAGCACGAAGACCAAGGAATGCGTTCATATAAGTGGCAGTCAAAGTGCTCTCCAAATATTTCGTCTGTCGCAGCATGTTAGATAAATTTTTGCAGAAAATATGTTTGGCAGTAGTTGAAGTAACACCGATCGGGTCAAATGCAAACACTAGGCGGATTTCTGGTTTCTACCGACCATCAATGGGTGAAGTACTTTATCTAATTATGTATAATCATCCACTTGTACAAACATTCCTGTGTCTTTGTACACGTTTCAATCCTTACTCCAACATGATCACGAGATCAGGCCTCATTTTGTCGGAAACCTTCAGAATATACTCTTTGTCTATAGACAATCCTCTCACCTAGTTCCAAACTCAAAAAGCGCTTGCCAGAATATCTTACTGGCTTATTTTAGCGGGTGCATGGACCTTAAACTAGTCCACGGTTACTGATTGTCGTGAACTCGTTCAGTAACATCTGAAATCAGGATAAAGGGGGAATATTAAACCGAATAAACTGGTCCTTTGAAAAACCGATAACTCCGAATACCCACGGTTATTTACGTCGAAAGGCGCATTTAAGAAACATTACCCGAGGTATCTGGCTCAACAACCTGGTCTGCAGGGCAAAAGAACAGAGGACTTCCTGGAAGGACCCTATCGGATTCGCTTGTCAGTAACGCACCCCGAGGTCTCACTGAATAGATCATTGATGTCCATTTCCGGTTATCGCTGCGCGCCATCTTTTGCAATCTAATTCAAGCTTATGTGAAATATTGTACTTCATAAGTGCAGTAAGAAGATATATGTTGCGATATGTTAACATTTCGTTTACTCTCATCAGTCGCAAACGTAAAACATGCGACATTTGGTGTTTCTGAAGCCGGATAAAGGTTCTGGTGTTGTCATCATGAACAAGGACGATTATATGACGAAAATGAATACCATATTGGATGACCAACGAAAGTTTAAAGAAGATAGAACGACAGAAAATAACATACTGCTGGAAAAGCAAATAACGAGACAACTTCAGATACTGTTATTGCACGGCCATATATCTGAAAATCAATACAGGCACATGAAGCCGATCGGCACAGAAACACCACGAATGAGGGGTGCACCAAAAATACACAAGGAAGGAATACCTCTGCGACCAATTTTGTGTATGAACAATTCAGCGTATCATAACGTTGCTAGATGGCTGGTGGAACTGTTGGACCCCATTCGAAAAATGTTATCCCCTCATTGCCTAAAGGATTCTTTTGAATTAGCAGAAACATTAGAACGCGTGTCGGTGAGTTCGAAAGTTATGTATTCGATTGCCGTTGATTCCCTTTTCACGAACGTTCCGCTTCGAGAGACAGTTGAGTTTTTATGTGATTTTATTTCCAGCCAAAACTGTGAAATAGGTATTCCACCTGAGTATCTTAAGGATCTCATTTTACTGTGTACAGAAAATGTCAGGTTCAGTTTTGAAGGACTTTCTTATAGACAAGTAGATGGAGTGGCTATGGGTAGTCCGTTAGGTCCAACATTAACCGGCATCTTCTTGGGAATGATTGAACGGCAGGTGTCAGATAACATTGCCAAAGCCTCATTGTACAAACGATATGTCGATGATATTTTGATTTTTACGGACACTCCCCATTTTGAATTGTTTTTTAATCTTCTTAACTCTATTCATCCGAACCTATCTTTGTCTCACGAAAGGGAATCAAACGGCAGTTTAGCATTCTTAGACGTGCTCATCATTAGGCGTGGGGATGGAACATTACAGCGACCGGTCCATCGCAAAGCAACATGGGGCGGACAATATCTCCAGTTCTCCAGCTTTGCTCCCGTAGCATACAAGCGGAGTTTGGTCAAAACCCGATTTCATAGGGCCAGACATATTTTCACCCCGACAGGTTGCAGACAGAAGAAAACATGCTGAGGAACACTTTGCTGGCAAACGGATATCGTGAAAAGTTCATTGACATTCATAGCAGGATGAACAATTGCAACGAGCCAGTGCAAACCGTTCAAAAGAAAGATATATTCTTGTTTTTGCAATTCAAAGGTGATCATCTGGCAAGTGTTATAAAGCACAAATTGCAATGTGCTTTATCCCGTACGTACGCAGCTGCCCAATTACGTCTTGTTCAAACCACCAAAGGACCCGTTCTACACAATCACGAACGTAGTTTTTCTGACCAATCTGTCTCACACGTTGTTTATCAGTTCACTTGCAGTTGCGGTGACATTTACATAGGCAGAACAGACCGACAGCTATCTCAGCGAGTGGCAGAACACGTCCCAAACTGGTTGAAACAACTTATGACACAACAATCTGAAACCGGTGAATCAGTTACTCGAAGCCCCGCATCATCGATAGCCAGACACCTCATGATAACAGGTCACCAGATTGACTCATTTAGATTGTTCAAAATATTGTTGCATCAAAAGAACCCGAAACAACTGGCCATTAGCGAAGCCATGTTGATTAGAACTCACCAGCCGGCGCTGTGTGTACAAAAGTGGTTTAAATAACCCATAGGGTTGCCGTGGTGGTTAGGACATAGTGTGTGGTGTGATTGTATGCGTGTCCGTACCCTATCTATCTCTATTTCTGTGTCATATATAACTCGCATGTTTTACGTTTGCGACTGATGAGAGTAAACGAAATGTTAACATATGGTAACATATGTCTTCTTACTGCACTTATGAAGTTATTAAAGGGAACACAGTGTTTCAAGAAATGTTGTACGTTTCTCGACTGCGATAAGAAATACACCGATGCTTACGGCCAGCATTTGGACAATCACAGTTATCTACGTTTGGACGTATCCTCTAAGAATCCTCTCCTTCCTTTGATGCGTACGGTGGTGTTGCAACTGAACGCTAGGTCCATGCCGTACTCATATTAGGACTGTGCGCCCAAAAGAAATTCGTCCAGGCCCCACACCTCCCGTGGTCAACCATGTGTAAACCGTCCGAATACCTATGTCCCAGTAACCCGATTAACACGTTATCACACACCGGTCACATGATCCATGTAAACACAACACACACACTCACACAAACAAACCCGCCACCACCCGGTTAGACAGTCATCCACAGATTCTAATAACGTTGCGTATAACCATATTCCTGTTTTATATATAAGTCAAATTAATCGCTTGTAATTGTATATGCCTGATGAGAATTACCGAAAACAGCTGTTTGCAACCTTGACTTTCATATTAAGACGTCGTATTATGCGATTACCAGTACACAGTTAGTTGTGCGGAGTACAACTAGGTTGGAGCAACTGTTTTTCGGCTATTTGTTCTCATTCAATGATCTGTCGTGGTTGTGCCAACAAAAGTCAAATACGCTGTCAACGTAGTTCCCTGGACCAAAGCGGCCTGCAAGCTTGTCTACCAAATAAAGTAACAAAAGCAGAAGAGTAACAGAAGGGGTCAGATGTTCAGTTCAAGCGTGATCTAGTAATCGGTTGGTAAGTAATTTATATACTTACTGATATCACATATTCCATACTGTACATAATAGGAAATTAAAAAAATAATACGCGAAAGTCTTCCTAAATTTGTAAGGATCTTGCAACGTTAATGCATTTCAGCAGACGACAAGAAAACAGGTTATCGCCTTCTCAAAACAATCAACCGCAACATACATACGATGAGAACGACTTGCATTTGAACAGAAACTACGACGAACTGGGTAAAAGATATTTAATTTCTCCATCAATAGTATATCGTCACTTGAGAAAGAGGACAAGTTTTGAGGTATGTTAACGTTTCGTCAGTTCTCATCAGTCGAAAAAGTGAAGCATGTCAGAGATTTACATGATACAGATAAGGATATACAGGGACTAGACACACAAGTACACCGTGTTATGTAATCACTACCATGGTAACCCGATGAGTTGTCTGACCACTTCCGTACACAGGACATTGGCTGGTCAGTTTGGATTAGCACGGCTTCGCAGAAAGCCAGGAACTTTGGGGTCTGATTACACAACAGTATCTTGAATGAGTATAATGGTTCAACTTGGTGACTTCTTGTCATGATTCGTTTAGTAGTCGATGACGCTGGATTTCGAGCGGTCAGTTCACCACAATGGAGCTGGTAGGCCATCAGTTGTTTCAAGCATTTCGAGATGTGTTCGGCGACTCGCTGTGACAGTTGCCGATCTGTTCTGCCTATGGAAACATCACTGCATTTGCAAGTGAACTGGTACACAACATAGGAGACAGAAGAGTTTAACAAACTACTTTTGCGATTACGGAGAACTGGTCGTCGGATGAGTCGAACTAAACGCAAATGCGCAGCAGCATACGTTTGAGTCAGGGCAGACTTTAGTTTGTTGTTTACATCGTTGGTCAGGTTGTCACCTTTGAATGATAAGACTGGAAAAACATCCTTCCTCTGAGCCGTAAGTATGGGCTCAATTCTCTTATTCAAAGTAGTATGTGCCTCACGGAACTTTTCGGGACATCCATTTGAGAGCAAAGTTTGTATCAGCGTCCGCTGTTCTGTCTTCAGTGTGTCAGGGGTAAAAATACGTTTGACGTTATGAAACAGTGTTTTAACCAAACCGTGTTTATATGCAATAGGAGCAAAGCTAAAAAACTGGAGACACTGACCTCCATATGTTGCTTTGAGGTGAACCCTGCGCTGTAATGTGCGATTCGCACTTGTAGTAATGAGTACATCCAAAAAAAGTAAACTATTGTTCGATTCAACTTTCTGAGACAAAGATAGGTTACAGTGAATATTATTAATGAGATTGGAAAACAAGCCAAAATAAGCAGCATCATTAAAAACTGAAATACAATAAGCGTATTGTTTGTACAATAAAGAATTAGCTGTATAATCCGGAACATGCCGCTCGATAATTCCCAATGATGTGACCACGAAAGTACTTGGCCTGCGAAGTTGTTCATCGCATGAAATCCTATACAGGTTACTTTGAAACATAAGACAGTGAACGCGTAAAAGTATATGCATAGTTAACGTGTATCCACACATGTTAGGAAGCTGTAACTTGTCATTTGCTTTAGTGACAGGTCCCCATAGTGCGTGCACACTGTACTAATCGTCGCTTCTGAGCCCGTCTTCCTGGCCTTGAGACCTGCTCTTTCGTTTCCGAATGCACTGGCAAAAGAAACTGTTTGTTATATAACACGGATGTCCTTTAATGTTATGCCTAACTGACTACTCATAACAACACCGTCTACCTCCTTGTAAACACGTCTTTCAAGATCCAAACGAATGTTTTCTGTACACAGTAAAGTAAGATCTTTGAGGTATTCAAGTGAAATATCTATATCGTGGTTCTGATCAGAGATGAATTCATAAAAATCAACTGTCTCAGGAACAGAAACATTCGTGAAATGAGAAGCCAACATCCATGGACTATATTACTTGAGTACTCACTGAAATGTGTTCTGGGATTTCGGCTAATTCAAAAGAACTCTTCAAGCAATGTGGAGATGAAACTTTGCGGATGGAAACAGAAACGTACACTAACCATCGAACACCTTCATGACAATCAGAATTGTTCATGCTCAAAATCTAACGTAAAGATGCACCACATTTGTGTTTTTGAAGCATCTCTCATTCAGGGTGTTTCCGTACCACTTGGATTCAACTGTCTTTTCTGAGCTTTGGATGTGTGTTTATGTAACAACAGTAGCTGAAGTCCTCGCGACAACATCAGAACCTTAATCTGGTTTAGGGAATACAAAGTGTTGCATTTCTCTCAATTCTCTCATGGCCCAATACTGTACTTGCTTTAGAAAGCACTGTTGCCGAATGGGCATCGACAAAACTGGTTGGAAATATCCACCAAATTTGAGAGAAATCAGCTTGTCCCATCAGATGCAAGCGACCGTTCTTTCAGTTGACAAAAACTGTTATCAAACTGAACTGGTGTGTTCAGTTTATTGAAATTCCTGGGCGGTATCTTGAACCACAACCTAAGTGAAGGGACCTCCAGATGCGTCTGATCAGACGAGAGAATGCGCACATCATTGAAACACACTCATATCGACTGACCATTAAAAAGTGTAGTGGCGATCGACCAGTCTTATACTGAGTTTCTTCACATGTGTCTTCATTCGGTCAATCAATGACAATGGAGAACTTCAGTGAACCGATGTTGGAGTTCCATGAACTCGCTATTTTTTCCCAGTGAACATGTTATCCTTACGAGAATGACATTGTTTCTCGGTAATTTCTCCTTAGACAACAGTATGACAAACAATTTTGGAAACTGGCCTGATCGAATACATTCCTCACAGAAGTCAGTGCATGCTCGTTCCACTGCAGTCTTGCACCGTACCGACAGCAAACTATGTACTGATCTTGAAACACTGTGTTCCCTTTAATAACTTCATAAGTGCAGTAAGAAGACATATGTTGCGATATGTTAACATTTCGTTTACTCTCATCAGTCGCGAACGTAAAACATGCGAGCTATATATGACACACAGATAGAGATAGACAGGGTACGGACACGCATACAGTCACAGCACACACTATGTCCTCACCACCACGGCAACCCTATGGGTTGTTTCAACCACTTTTGTACACATAGCGCCGGCTGGTGAGTTCTAATCAACATGGCCTCGCTAATGGCCAGTCGTTTCGGGTTCTTTTGATGCAACAATATTTTGAACAATCTAAATGAGTCAATCTGGTGACTTGTTATCATGAGGTGTCTGGAAATCGATGATACGGGGCTTCGAGTAACTGATTCACCGGTTTCAGATTGCTGTGTCATGAGTTGTTTCAACCAGTTTGGGACATGTTCGGCCACTCGCTGAGATAGCTGTCGGTCTGTTCTGCCTATGTAAATGTCACCGCAACTGCAAGTGAACTGATAAACAACGTGTGAGACAGATTGGTCAGACAAACTGCGTTCGTGATTTTGTAGAACGGGTCCTTTGGTGGTTTGAACCAGACGTAATTGGGCAGCTGCGTACGTACGGGATAAAGCACATTGCAATTTGTGCTTTATAACACTTGCCAGATGATCACCTTTGAATTGCAAAAACAAGAATATATCTTTCTTTTGAACGGTTTGCACTGGCTCGTTGTATTTGTTCATCCTGCTATGAATGTCAATGAAATTTTCAGGATATCCGTTTGCCAGCAAAGTGTTCCTCAGCATGTTTTCTTCTGTCTGCAGCCTGTCGGGGTGCAAATATGTACTGATCGCAAAAATGTAACATGGAGTCTTCGGTTGACAAATTTGAAACACTGAATTCCCTTTAACCATTTCACCAGAGCAAAACGGGGACGTTACGATACGTTAAAATTTTGGTTGTATGCACATCGAGCTCCTGTTTGTCCTTGTCAATGTGGTGTGTATAACTGGCACGTTTTCAATTTGCGACTGATGAGAGTAAACGAAATGTTAACGTATAACAATACGTTTTCTTTCTGCTCGGATGAAGCCAGTAAAAGAAACTAATTGTTTCAAACTATTGGTACTGTTTGCATTAACGAAAATTCTAGGTATCTAACGTTCACCTACATTTACAACTGTATGAACAACACCTGTGAACTATTTTCTAAGCTATTTCGAGGCAAAGCATCGTCTTCACAGGTAAATTGCCTCGTTTTAATCTAGGCTGCAATCGCTGGGTCATTTTCTTTTTGTTGGTATACTACAATCTATTTCGACTACGCAAGGCTTCAATCTATATGACGTTTTTGAATTTTAAACAACTAGGTTTTCTGTGAAAATGTTCACCCTTGTGATATGACATGCTTGGTTACCATTGTCCTTCTGTTCCTCGCAGTACCACTACAGTTATTGAAACATGTAAGACAACATTGTTTGCTCGTTGCACACCGTTAGAATTTATGTGAACCCATCGAACACAGTAGCAAATTGAAAGTTCCAACCGCTTTTAAGATGATATACCTGAGACTAAATGGATGCTTCTGTGTAACAATTGCGGAGTATATAACGTTTTGCTAAGAAATGGAAACAGTTTTATGTCTACTTTATTGAAACAGGTTGAATAACCTTTTGGATTCTTTGAACAAAACAGTTGAGTTCTTAAAAATTGCTATTACCCCTTGAATCAATCAAACTGAAGACGTTCGTCCTTACCAGCACGTCTCTTAGACCCAGGTTTTCATCGTGAAAGACACAAAATAGTAATCAATACAACAACTTTATAAATTCAAATTTCGGAAAACACGAATAACTAAAAAATCGCTGTGTACATGAACCATCCACTTGACATATAATCATTGTTTATTGTGCATTTCAGAGGAAATAATTTAAAAATTAATCCTAATACACATGAATTCAAAACAGTGAATAATATCGTCATCTTATCAGCGAGTAGATATCCATATGAACTATGCTGACTTGTGGGATTAAATATAGTTTCAGTTTGAAAATTTTTATCTGTCGCCATTTTACTTTTTCCCACAAAGTTAGCAGCAAATAGTAAACATGACAATGTAGGATATACGTGTACAATATTTTATTATATGTCTGAAAAACCTAAATACTACGGAAATGATGGACTGCTTACAATACAAAAATCCGTGACTGTACGATATATCTCCGTTATGCAACTTTACACAACTGTCTGGATTCCCAGGACCTATGTGAAATAGTTAAAATTTAAGACTGATTCTTTCTAAACTATTTTTAGTAATGTCCTACAGAGTCAAAAGGATAAGATGGAAACATCTATCTGTCATTGTCCAGCTCGTTTACTTTCTGTCGGATTAAGATTATTGTAGTTCGTTACGCGTTTTAATGACCTATTTTTCGATAAGCGAAATGCACGACTCTTGCTCAAGGTCATCCTTCATTTTCCAATAAACCAAAAGTGTTGGATTTTGACTGGTTTCACTATTAAGTGTGATTATTGGCGTGGTCAGGACAAGCGATCTAACTATACTACTGACATCATTACTAGTCAGCAGTGAGGCAACAGCATGGATTTTGACAGTGAAGTAGCCGCGGAAAAAGTACTAGAAGAAACATTGGAGTGTGGTGTGGCATAAAATGGTTCTTGGTACATAGAGGAACTAAGCACTGGCATCCGTGACGTTCTGGGACCAATACCGTACGCAAATGAGTGGATTTATTTGTTGTCATGTTGAAACGCATAATCCGTGTCGATTACCCGAATAAACGCCCCTTGCGCCAACCGTATTCTTGGCTCATAAAACTTGAGCTGTATTGTAAAAGTTCCACAGTACATTCTCGTTAACTGCTCAGTTACAAATCATTTTCACCATTGGATCAACAAATGATTCCATGTTCAGTAGAATACATTTTGACTAAATTTATCAGATACAGAGACTATTATACATATATGTACAATTTTAATCTGAAAGCATGATGTGCAAGTGCCCATCACCTAGTAATTATCGAGTAATCTGGCCGGCAGCAGCATTAACGGAACAGCTAACAAAAACCGAATGACCTAGTCGACCGACGATTATGAACAATAGGATAACCGGTCACACCTATAAAAGTATGATTCAGACTAGAGTAAGTGCTAGCTAGCGTGCAAATTTTAAGGCCCATGAATGAATGACGCACTCTGTTGTCAACAGCGGCTAATCAATACTCCCCCGATAATTCAATTTGTAAATACGTTCAGACAAACTAGTCATTCATCTCAAATTTCTGATGTTCACCAGGATCAATTTAGATCTGACTCATGTGACTATATTTGCTATTATTTTGATTCTAGCATAAAGAACAAGATCCAGTTAAATTTAAACAATCTCCGGGTACTTTCTACACTACTCAGCATTACGAAGTGCTCTTAGACAGGAAAGAATATGTGAAAAAATCACATGGCTTCTCTGATGAAACCAAATTCAACTTCAGGGGGGAGAAAGAAGAATACTACACCTGCAATCCAGGACAGGTTAACCAACATGTTGACAGTGTTTAAGAACAAGCCCTAACCAACCATAATTTAACTGATCACTGTAAAGTTGCAAGGGGAGTACTTTGGTGCCATTATGAGGTACGGAAGGCTCACAAACGACGCCATTCAATGAGACCAATAGTTAAAATGCACAACTCAGTTTTTTTTGTTATTGCAAAGTGTTCTGTAGGCAGTCCGGAACCAGCTTGGCAACAAGACTTCAATGAAATAGCCGAGTTCGTCCTGCTAAAATGTCGCCAATAAATACAACGTTGCATCTGAAGTAACAATGCTATTCACATGCGCTCTTCTTGATAAATTATCACCTGCATCTAGCATTATAGTCAGAGCTCACACATTGCCAGATTCATCCCTATGGTAGCGTTGTGAGTTTGTAAGTTCACTGTAAGTTCAACTTTCAACTGAAGTTCAGTGATGAGTTGCATGTTCGTTTCCCCCGTTGGGTCCAGATAAAAACAATAACGGTCATGGAGTGTCGGTTTGAAAGTGAGCATCAAGTAACAGTATGATGAATACTTCGAGTCCGTTGGCCCGTAGCCACTATAGATCGAAAATCAGAGGCCAACTGTGTTCGTCCGCATTAATGAAAATTTGCAGCAAACAATGATTCAATACTGCAGAGGATATTCTGTTATCTGGTTGATTGACTAATTGATTGATTAGGGGATGAGTGGTTGAACGAGTGACACATGCAGTCAATGCAGCACATCAATTGCTTACATGAGGATCTACCCTAAGTTTACTAAACTAAGTTAAAATGACTGTTTAGCCAATGAAAATTATCCACCTTGGGACTAAAAATGCAAAACTTCCCCTACACTTTTCTAGTACGGGTTGTTAGTGCCTTTATAAAAAAGTGCACTTTCTGACTGTTTGCCCTTTCAGTCATGACTACACAAGCCTCCATTCAAAGTTCATTCAAAATTCAGTTTAATCTGGAAGATGTTCAACTAAAGTTTCTCTTACAAAACGGCAAGGTCTAAAAGAAACGGTGTTAGAACTTAAAGTAAGAAATTAAATGCTGTATTCAAAACGTAAAAAATTGTTAATACGTTACAATGGTTGTATTATAAGGCTTTTTCACATATTTACAACGATCACTTCGATTTGATTTAAGTTCTAGAGTGATTTGTTTTCACACATGACCGGCTGCTACGTTTCAGTTGTTGTCAGATGTTACACTTCTCTTAAACCGTAATGTCCAAATGTGTCAACTTTACTTGGGTTAATCCATAGCGATGCCCGTTGGAAGACTGACAGTCAAAGATCCTGATTTGGGCCGGAACTCGGAAGTGAGTTTCACTCAACTTCAATGTCTCGCCTACCCAACCAATAGCAACAGATCAATCGTAACTTCATTTAGGACTTCACGACAAGACGATGGATCGGCTCTGCCAGTTGAAATGTTGTACACGTAAGTGATTTTTACATTCTGAACTCACTTTGAATGACGGTTTTTGTCTAAAGAAGTTATCTGACATACCGCTTTTTAGTTTGTACTCAAAAGTTCGTTGATATGAAAACACAGAACGCAACTACATGTGTGCTAGAAATATAAAGTGTCGGATATGATCAGCGCGATTCTCTATGCTGCAGACTCAACGGAATGATGGTGCTTGGTGAGTTTCTTTCTTTACGCTTTCTACTAATATATATTACCAGAATTTCAAGCATTTTACCATATTTTCAGCTGTGGTTGAGGCTGACCCTAACAAACCAAATTTTAGTTTAGTAAATAGACAACATTACGCGGATTCCACCGTTTTGCTAAGACGACCCAAAGCTGTATCGCTGATCTCCCGAGACCTTATCCAGTTAGTAGCATGAAGCTGCCTCGATTTCCACTCTCACAAGCAACATCTTCGAAGGTTTTCTGTCGTAGTGATCATATATTCTCTTAGTAGTCTGATAATTTACTACAACTCACAGCCATTTACTGAGCAGTTTGATCAGCGGTCCGACAACCTACGAAACATGTGACTTTAGCATTGTATACGAAGCAGATTACAGGTCATAAAAATGACGTATCTTCAACACTAACGTGATGTAAATCGATGGGAATAGAAAACACCGATTAAAAACCGATATTTGATACGTCTTCCACTCAGATGGGACAGACTTGATCGATTCGAAAGTATGCGCTTGCTGGTGAGCAGGGTTTTTTTTGGCTAAAACTGACAATTGAACTAATAAGCTATTGTACGGCTACGGTTACACTTTCATTTGCGGACTAATTGCACTCAGAAAGTTATGAGCATAGCAGCTGACATACTGAATGTCACATGATATGTGTAGTGATTATCTAATGCTTGCGATTCCATCTACAAAATGTCATCCTGAAGATTCGTTTGTCGCATGAACGTTTTGTCTCCTTTCTAAATCCGTCAGTTATGATAGTTGTAATAAGATTAGCAAATAGATGTTTTTTGTACATAGCAAAACAGATAACTCATCACCCTTTAAGTAGACATATCCCAGTCAAGAAAGATCACTTTACAATCACGACATATTGTCATGAAAAACGCAACTTTGATCATTCACTCAATTAAGTTTAATCGCGAATCCGTTGACAGTCGCAGTAGTCCTTAATCTGCTTTTCAAGTTTGTCCCCAACTCATCTACGCAAGATTTCGGAATTTTATTTCCTCTATTGAGGTTTATACGTTCCAGCTGGGATAGATGTTCAAGTTTTTTTTAATAGTACGTATCAGCAAAAGTGTCCTCTACGCTCGGGTAGATGTGTTGTGTTGCAGTATCGCTTTACAAGAACTAACGTTGAAATTACCAACAGCATGATACTAATAGCTCTGCAACTAATTTTCATACACCACACCATTCTTCTTGTTACGGATGATTAGTAGGAGATTTTGGTTTTCATATAGACTGAACATCACCCACAATTGATCGCACCTGTCGCATTCCCATAGACTTTCCAGTCGGCCCCTTTCGAAAAAGAAGCAATAGACTCGAGTTTCACTCTAATTAGAGCTTGTCAGTAGTGCATATCATCGTCACTGCCGTGACTTGAACCACGGACACGCTGTTCATGAGGCAACCGTGTTTACCACTGGGCCATTGACCGCGCACTTGGCACGACCGAATTATCATATGTGAACACTCAATCACTTTCGCCTGTGAGTAATGATCAGGTTGCCCGATCGTCTCAAAATGGAGACACGGTTACTGTCTGTTAACTCCAATCGATTACCCCTCGACTAGGACATCTCTCCAAGTTGAAATCACAGAAATCATTGACTTGTTGAGCGGTATTTGATTACTGATGACCCTAACGGAAAAGAAAGCAGTGTACGTCGTGTCACCACTCCAAGGTGACACGCATGCTGATACACTCATTATAAGGGTTAACACTGTTGTTAATAGAACATTGTGTGCTGCTAAACTGCGTGTCACTTTCAACTCTACTCTAATCTCGTGTCCAGGGTTAAGGCATAGATTACTTGTTTCCTTGGCTTCTCTCTTTTACATGTATTCATTGACATGTTCCTATGGAACTAGATACGTTGGTCACACGATGAGGCATTTGTCAGAACTTGTCCGTGAGCATCCGTGAGCCTGGATCAAAGCGGAACCACCAGCGCAACTGTGGCACATCTGGTGGATTCGCATCAAACCACCAACCCGACCTCTTCTTTTCGTCTGACTGACTGAGTTAAGAGCAGTCAGTCAAAAGCCGTGAGATAACCACAGTTGAGGCGAACGGAAATTAACTGAATACTCCACCCTTGTGCGCGTAGAATCCTTTTGTTCAGACCTTGTGGTTACCACCACCCACCACTTACACTAAGTCGATCAAACTGCCCCGGTTCCATTTGCATCATTATTGTGAGGCAATTATCTCAAACGTTGTCTCCGAGTCTAACCATGACGTGATTGGCCTTAATTGAACCTGTCACACGTTTTGTGCACCTCATCTTGACGACAATATCTCACATGAGTGTTTTGTATTTGACCTGTTGATGAATAACCGGAAACGAGCTTGTTCTCTACAGCGATTTTATCGCGACTACTCTGAGGATTTTCAAACGTTTGAGAAGATGAAACTGACGAATGGCAAATGATGTAGCATTGCAGAAGGTCCTTCAATCTTGTTATTGTATGTTAAACCGACTTCCACAAGATCCGTTGATAGATTGCTTTTTCCGTCCTGGTTTGGTTGATTGATGGATCTACTTGGTTTTCAGTACAACTAAGCCCTCCTCCAGAAGAATACTCTGCAGTCATGCTAGCTAGTCGTGTTCAGCACTTACGCCCTTTAGACACCTCAGATATATGTAATGCAGGTTCGCTTACTGCCTCGCTCGCAATGCTGCTCAATCCCGACTAGCGGAGATATCGCGTGTTCACAGTCTTCACCACTGGACTTCCAACCTTGTAAGTGAACAGTCCTCCAGTAGGCCGCAAGTTTCTTCCACCAAATTAACTCAATCTAACTAACATCGTCAGAATCTTCTTTGCTGAAATGAAGCATAAATCTATCACGAAGCGCATCCACTTCAGCGAAAGTTTTTGGATTAACGGAATCCATGTCACTTGTCAGCCAATGTCAAAAGATTTTCAGCCACACCACTGAAGTACGGGTGTCAAGGTCTGCTTAACGGATGGCAATAATCAATATTGTCAGTCATTCTTTTATTTAAATGCGACAGAACTATGATCCAATGTGCATCGTCAAAACCTGTGCAAAACCCTTTTGATGAAAACTTTAAAAAAATGTTTGAATGATACTGAAATTGAAAGAGACGTTGTAATAATAAACTGCGGCATCCATAAGTATAAACAGATTCGAATCAGAAGATAGTGTATACCGAGAAGTGACCCATAGTAATCTGCCCGCAAAGGTAAGTAGTTGTCTAGTCGGTGTTTCCAATTCTTCAACCTCGTTTTCATTTTACGGAAACAAGGAACGCAGTTCCCTACAACGCTTTTGAAGTAGGAACTTGTCACCGTCACCAGCACAACTGTCGAGTCATTTATTTCATTTTCCCAATACCCAAGTGACCTTCGTGCAAGTCCCTGAACATAAAATTTCGCAATGGCGGTTGCGTGACCAAATGTTCCAAAGGACACATCGCACCGTCAAGTCGTCTCGACAACCCATCTCGTTTCTGGTATAACATTCCAAACTTTTTTATAGTTGGTGGTCAACCCCTGGTCATCGGAAAACTCATTGTACCGTATTTGTTTCTAGTCACTTGGAACAGGTCCTCTCAAATTATTGAAACAGCTGGCAAGGCATAAGATCGTATCCCATCACCTGAAACACTGGAATATCGCAACAGAAAACTTTCTTGCGGAAGGTGTTTATCAGGACGATGAATGTTTTCTTACAGTTAGACAACTAGGATTCTGCACCAGCGCTATAATTGCCGCCAGCCATTATGCAGATGTTTTATGTAGTTTAAGTTATAAAAAAGTGTATATCTTGTTAGTACATGAAACATTGAATTTAACAACGTACTTACAATCTTCCGACAGCTCCCAATGAAGCCAGAGCTTCGGTTTATGTCTGTGAATTTACATTTCCTATCTTACTCAGAAATCGAGGCAACCAGATGAATAGATCTTCCCTTTGTCAAAGAACAGCGTTTATCCTGGCACTACATGAAGCAAATAACAGTTTCGTAACTTTAGGAGCGAAACACATAATTAACACATGTTTTACATACTGATAATTCTAGCTCTCTCAGAAAAACCCAGCACTGTTCCATTGGCGTCCAAGTTTCAGCAAGTCGGAAGACAAAAATCACTGCCAGCTTACGAACCCAGATTATTATTAAGAACGACGTATTATTGATCGAAACGCATCTTTATTCCTTGCTGAGACAGTGGCAGTCAAAGGTTTGTGTCGACCAGTCTCAAGACTGTTATAGCATATCGTGAAGACTAGAAGTCTCGACTCTTGAAGACATAATCACAATATATTCATCTCCGAAATGCCTACAAATAAAATAAAATTCTTACTGTGGTCTTTCGCGGTTCATTCACTTGACTTCATCACCTTGATATGTTCGTACAACGGACATGTCGCTTATTATTTCCTACTTTACAGTGTGGAACTTATCGGTTCAGAAGTGTGAAATTAAGCGATATAAAATTACCGAGACGCAAACCTCAAGGCATATAAACTGTTGTAAACACTTTAGTAGGGGACACAGTGGATGTTGTAAGTACGTGTTGGATAAGTCAGTTCTTGAGAATATCTTTCTTTCATATAGAGCTTTCGTGAACAAATCCATTTGCTCATTTATCGTCTTTTATTTCACTTGGATCATTGTCAGATGCAACGAAAATCTATGGTCGTTAGATTCTAGAGGATTTACCATCACCTCGATAACCACAACGAATGAACTGATCTGCATGGGTAAATTAATATTTGTTATTATACTTACACCATTCACCGAAAGTGTTCTTTTAGTTCCTGCCACATGGTTTGACGAGTCAGAAAGGTGTATCATATTCGGCCTACAGTTGTGCTTATTTTACGTTCAACCCTCCTATACTGTGTAAGCATAGAACAACCAAGTCGCGTAGTTGAGTTCGGACTTGCCCACTCGAATCACTATTGTTGATTACATTTCGTGAATGAACACGATTAATCTGCTCTAATGTCGTTGACACCAGTATGGTCGGACTCCATTCGTGTATCGCAAACCATGCTGAAATTAGTTCATTATCAATACTATTCATCAGTACACTGATTTCATGTCAGAATGCTAAATAATGGCTAGTAATTCAATGCGACTGGACACTAAGAACAGCGTAATAGGGTAGTGAGCGAAATAGTGGGTTCACGATTTCCTACATCCGCAAGGAATTTTCATCCACCTCTTCGCACGATGTTTTGAGGGCTATGCACATAATGTGGTGCCTTGGAAGTTGGCTACGACATGCAAACAGATTCAGATAGCTCTAAAACCTCTATTTTTCCGGGGTAATTTAAGTTGCACTTTCTGACTTCACATGGCAAGTAGCATAAGGAATCGTCATGATAATTGTAAGTCTAAGTCAACACAAGTGGAACAGTCTTTCACCTTCTTCGCGCCCGGATTGACGGTGGAACCAGAGAAGAACGTGGAGGCGCGTTCACCGGGTGACGTTCCATGCACCACATCCTTAGGAGGGGTTGATAAAGGGTTTTTGCGAACAGTTGGTCCCAATGACCACCAGCGAAGTGATTGACAACTGTTTCAGACTAGTTTGGTCTCTCCAGCACCCCGCACACCAAAGAATCGAACCCACGACC